>CAKAJE020000187.1:0-39192 GCA_916610135.2 Macropis europaea
TATCAGATAGCGTATTGGGCTAAGCGGCATCTCAAAGCGCATGAAATGGCGAGTGAAATGCGCTATTAAACTTCTAGGATAAGGCAAACAGAGACCCGATTAGATCATTTTATATTACGGTTAATATAAGAATTCAGCGTAATTCTATCACATTTGTTCAAGTTACGTCGCTCCTATTTCAGATAGCGTACTGGGCTAGGCGGCATCTTAAAGCGCGTGGAATGGCGAGTAAAATGCACTACTAATCTTCTATGATAGGGCAATCAGAGACCCGATTAGATCATTTTATATTTTGATTAATATAAGATTTCAGGGAAATTCTATCACATTTGTTCAATCTACGTCGCTCCTATTTCAGATGGCGTATTGGGCTAAGCGGGATCTCAAAGCGCATGAAATGGCGAGTGAAATGCACTACTAATCTTTTATGATACGGCAATCAGAGACCCGATTAGATCATTTTATATTTTGATTAATATAAGATTTCAGGGAAATTCTATCACATTTGTTCAATTTACGTCGCTCCTATTTCAGATAGCGTATTCGGCTAAGCGGCATCTCAAAGCGCATGAAATGGCGAATAAAATGCACTATTAAACTTCTAGGCTAGGGCGAACAGAGACCCGATCAGATCATTTTACATTATGGTTAATAAAAGAATTCAGCGAAATTCTATCACATTTGTTCAACTTACGTCGCTCCTATATCAGATAGCGTATTGGGCTAAGCGGCATCTCAAAGCGCATGAAATGGCGAGTGAAATGCGCTATTAAACTTCTAGGATAAGGCAAACAGAGACCCGATTAGATCGTTTTATATTACGGTTAATATAAGAATTCAGCGTAATTCTATCACATTTGTTCAAGTTACGTCGCTCCTATTTCAGATAGCGTACTGGGCTAGGCGGCATCTTAAAGCGCGTGGAATGGCGAGTAAAATGCACTACTAATCTTCTATGATAGGGCAATCAGAGACCCGATTAGATCATTTTATATTTTGATTAATATAAGATTTCAGGGAAATTCTATCACATTTGTTCAATCTACGTCGCTCCTATTTCAGATGGCGTATTGGGCTAAGCGGGATCTCAAAGCGCATGAAATGGCGAGTGAAATGCACTACTAATCTTTTATGATACGGCAATCAGAGACCCGATTAGATCATTTTATATTTTGATTAATATAAGATTTCAGGGAAATTCTATCACATTTGTTCAATTTACGTCGCTCCTATTTCAGATAGCGTATTCGGCTAAGCGGCATCTCAAAGCGCATGAAATGGCGAATAAAATGCACTATTAAACTTCTAGGCTAGGGCGAACAGAGACCCGATCAGATCATTTTACATTATGGTTAATAAAAGAATTCAGCGAAATTCTATCACATTTGTTCAACTGACGTCGCTCCTATATCAGATAGCGTATTGGGCTAAGCGGCATCTCAAAGCGCATGAAATGGCGAGTGAAATGCGCTATTAAACTTCTAGGATAAGGCAAACAGAGACCCGATTAGATCGTTTTATATTACGGTTAATATAAGAATTCAGCGTAATTCTATCACATTTGTTCAAGTTACGTCGCTCCTATTTCAGATAGCGTACTGGGCTAGGCGGCATCTTAAAGCGCGTGGAATGGCGAGTAAAATGCACTACTAATCTTCTATGATAGGGCAATCAGAGACCCGATTAGATCATTTTATATTTTGATTAATATAAGATTTCAGGGAAATTCTATCACATTTGTTCAATCTACGTCGCTCCTATTTCAGATGGCGTATTGGGCTAAGCGGGATCTCAAAGCGCATGAAATGGCGAGTGAAATGCACTACTAATCTTTTATGATACGGCAATCAGAGACCCGATTAGATCATTTTATATTTTGATTAATATAAGATTTCAGGGAAATTCTATCACATTTGTTCAATTTACGTCGCTCCTATTTCAGATAGCGTATTCGGCTAAGCGGCATCTCAAAGCGCATGAAATGGCGAATAAAATGCACTATTAAACTTCTAGGCTAGGGCGAACAGAGACCCGATCAGATCATTTTACATTATGGTTAATAAAAGAATTCAGCGAAATTCTATCACATTTGTTCAACTGACGTCGCTCCTATATCAGATAGCGTATTGGGCTAAGCGGCATCTCAAAGCGCATGAAATGGCGAGTGAAATGCGCTATTAAACTTCTAGGATAAGGCAAACAGAGACCCGATTAGATCGTTTTATATTACGGTTAATATAAGAATTCAGCGTAATTCTATCACATTTGTTCAAGTTACGTCGCTCCTATTTCAGATAGCGTACTGGGCTAGGCGGCATCTTAAAGCGCGTGGAATGGCGAGTAAAATGCACTACTAATCTTCTATGATAGGGCAATCAGAGACCCGATTAGATCATTTTATATTTTGATTAATATAAGATTTCAGGGAAATTCTATCACATTTGTTCAATCTACGTCGCTCCTATTTCAGATGGCGTACTGGGCTAGACGGCATCTTAAAGCGCGTGAAAGGGCGAGTAAAATGCACTACTAATCTTTTATGATACGGCAATCAGAGACCCGATTAGATCATTTTATATTATGGTTAATTTAAGAATTCAGTGAAATTCTATCACATTTGTTCAATTTACGTCTTTCATATTTCAGATAGCGTCCTAGGCTAAGCGGCATCTAAAAGCGCATGAAATGGCGAATAAAATGCACTATTAAACTTCTAGGCTAGGGCGAACAGAGACCCGATTAGATCATTTTATACTATGGTTAATATAAGATTTCAGGGAGATTCTATCACATTTGTTCAATTTACGTCGCTCCTATTTCAGATAGCTTATTGGGCTTAGCGGCATCTCAATCCGCATGAAATGACGAGTATAATGCACTATTAAACTTCTAGGATAAGGCAAACAGAGACCCGATTAGATCATTTTACATTAAGGTTAATATAAGAATTCAACGAAATTCTATCACATTTGTTCAATTTACGTCGCTTCTATTACAGATAGCTTATTGGGCTTAGCGGCATCTCAAAGCGCATGAAATGACGAGTGAAATGCACTATTAAACTTCTAGGGTAGGGCAAACAGAGACCCGATTAGGTCATTTTATATTATGGTTAATTTAAGAATTCAGCAAAATTCTATCACATTTGTTCAATTTACGTCGTTCCTATTTCAGATCGCATCCTGGGCTAAGCGTCATCTAAAAGCGCATGAAATGGCGAGTATAATGCACTATTATACTTCTAGGATAAGGCAAACAGAGACTCGATTAGATCATTTTATATTACGGTTAATATAAGAATGCAGCGTGATTCTATCACCTTTGTTCAACTTTCGTCGCTCCTATTTCAGATAGCGTATTGGGCTTAGCGGCATCTTAAAGCGTGCCGAATGGCGAGCAAAATGCACTATTAACCTTCTATGATAGGGCAATCAGAGACCAGACTAGATCATTTTATACCTTGGTTAATATAAGAATTCAGCGAAATTCTATCACATTTGTTAAATTTACGTCGCTCCTATTTCAGATAGCCTACTGGGCTAAGCGGCATCTCAAAGCGCACCAAATGGCGTGTAAAATGCACGATTAAACTTCTAGGGTAGGGCAAACAGAGACCCGATTAGATCATTTTATATTTTGTTTAATATAAGAATTCAGCGAAATTCTATCACATTTGTTCAATTTACGTCGGTCCTATTTCAGACAGCTTATTGGGCTTAGCGGCATCTCAAAGAGCATGAAATGGCGAACAAAATGCACTGTTAAACTTCTAGGCTAGGGCGAACAGAGACCAGATTAGATCATTTTATATTTTGGTTAATATAAGAATTCTGCGAAATTCTATCACAT
Organism: Macropis europaea; assembly: GCA_916610135.2. Lineage (NCBI taxonomy): Eukaryota > Metazoa > Arthropoda > Insecta > Hymenoptera > Melittidae > Macropis > Macropis europaea. Next base: position 3,850 of record CAKAJE020000187.1, read on the forward strand.
TTGTTCAACTTACGTCGCTCCTATTACAGGTAGCTTATTGGGCTCAGCGGCATCTCAAAGCGCATGAAATGACGAGTGAAATGCACTATTAAACTTCTAGGCTAGGGCGAACAGAGACCCGAGCAGATCATTTTACATTATGGTTAATAAAAGAATTCAGCGAAATTCTATCACATTTGTTCAACTTACGTCATTCCTATTTCAGATAGCGTACTGGGCTAGGCGCCATCTTAAAGCGCGTGGAATGGCGAGTAAAATGCACTGCTCAACTTTTATGATAGGGCAATCAGAGACCCGATTAGCTCATTTTATATTTTGTTTAATATAAGATTTCAGGGAAATTCTATCACATTTGTTCAATTTACGTCGCTCCTATTTCAGATAGCTTATTGGGGTAAGCGGCATGTCAAAGCGCATGAAATGACGAGTGAAATGCACTGTTAAACTTCTATGATAGGGCAATCAGAAACCCGATTAGATCATTTTTTATTTTGTTTAATATAAGATTTCAGGGAAATTCTATCACATTTGTTCAATTTACGTCGCTCCTATTTCAGATAGCTTATTGGGCTAAGCGGCATCTGAAGGCGCATGAAATGGCGAGTAAAATGCACTATTAAACTTCTAGGGTACGGCAAACAGAGGCCCGATGAAATCATTTTATATTATGGTTAATTTAAGAATTCAGCGTAATTCTATCACATTTGTTCAACTTACGTCGTTCCTATTTCAGATAGCGTACTGGGCTAGGCGGCATCTTAAAGCGCGTGGAATGGCGAGTAAAGTGCACTATTAAACTTCTATGATAGGGCAATCAGAGACCCGATTAGATCATTTTATATATTGGTTAATATAAGAATTCAACGAAATTCTATCACATTTGTAAAATTTACGTCGCTCCTATTACAGATAGCTTATTGGGCTTAGCGGCATCTCAAAGCGCATGAAATGACGAGTGAAATGCACTATTAAACTTCTAGGGTAGGGCAAACAGAGACCCGATTAGGTCATTTTATATTATGGTTAATTTAAGAATTCAGTGAAATTCTATCACATTTGTTCAATTTACGTCGTTCCTATTTCAGATAGCGTCCTAGGCTAAGCGGCATCTAAAAGCGCATGAAATGGCGAATAAAATGCACTATTAAACTTCTAGGCTAGGGCGAACAGAGACCCGATTAGATCATTTTATATTATGGTTAATATAAGATTTCAGGGAGATTCTGTCACATCTGTTCAATTTACGTCGCTCCTATTTCAGATAGCGTATTCGGCTAAGCGGCATCTCAAAGCGCATAAAATGGCGAATAAAATGGACTATTAAACTACTAGGCTAGGGCGAACAGAGACCCGATTAGATCATTTTATATTATGGTTAATATAAGATTTCAGGGAGATTCTATCACATCTGTTCAATTTACGTCGCTCCTATTTCAGATAGCGTATACGGCTAAGCGGCATCTCAAAGCGCATAAAATGGCGAATGAAATGCACTATTAAACTACTCGGCTAGGGCGAACAGAGACTCGATTAGATCATTTTATATTCTGGTTAATATAAGAATTCTGCGAAATTCTATCACATTTGTTCAATTTACGTCGCTCCTATTTCAGATAGCTTATAGGGCTTAGCGGCATCTCAATCCGCATGAAATGACGAGTATAATGCACTATTAGACTTCTAGGATAAGGCAAACAGAGACCCGATTAGATCATTTTACATTAAGGTTAATATAAGAATTCAACGAAATTCTATCACATTTGTTCAATTTACGTCGCTTCTATTACAGATAGCTTATTGGGCTTAGCGGCATCTCAAAGCGCATGAAATGACGAGTGAAATTGCACTATTAAACTTCTAGGGTAGGGCAAACAGAGACCCGATTAGGTCATTTTATATTATGGTTAATTTAAGAATTCAGCAAAATTCTCTTACATTTGTTCAATTTACGTCGCTTCTATTTCAGACAGCGTACTGGGCTAGGCGGCATCTTAAAGCGCGTGGAATGGCGAGTGAAATGCCCTATTAACCTTCTATGATAGGGCAATCAGAGACTAGATTAGATCATTTTATACTTTGGTTAATATAAGAATTCAGCGAAATTCTATCACATTTGTTCAATTTACGTCGCTCCTATTTCAGATAGCGTATTGGGCTAAGCGGCATCTCAAAGCGCATGAAATGGCGAGTGAAATGCACTATTAGACTTCTATGGTAGGGCGAACAGAGACCCGATTGGATCATTTTACATTAAGGTTCATATAAGAATTCACGGGAATTCTATCACATTTGTTCAATTTACGTCGCTCCTATTCCAGATAGCGTATTGGGCTAAGCGGCATCTCAAAGCGCATGAAATGGCGAGTAAAATGCGCTATTAAACTTCTAGGATAAGGCAAACAGAGACCCGATTAGATCATTTTATATTACGGTTAATATAAGAATTCAGCGTAATTCTATCACATTTGTTCAAGTTACGTCGCTCCTATTTCAGATAGCGTACTGGGCTAGACGGCATCTTAAAGCGCGTGGAATGGCGAGTAAAATGCACTACTAATCTTCTATGATAGGGCAATCAGAGACCCGATTAGATCATTTTATATTTTGATTAATATAAGATTTCAGGGAAATTCTATCACATTTGTTCAATTTACGTCGCTCCTATTTCAGATGGCGTATTGGGCTAAGCGGGATCTCAAAGCGCATGAAATGGCGAGTGAAATGCACTATCAGACTTCTATGGTAGGGCGAACAGAGACCCGATTAGATCATTTTACATTAAGGTTAATATAAGAATTCACGGAAATTCTATCACATTTGTTCAATTTACGTCGCTCCTATTTCAAATAGCGTATTAGGCTATGCGGCATCTCAAAGCGCATGAAATGGCGAATAAAATTCACTATTAAACTTCTAGGGTAGGGCAAACAGAGACCCGATTAGAACATTTTATATTACGATTAATATAAGAATTCAGCGTAATTCTATCACATTTGTTCATCTTACGTCGCTCCTATTTCAGATAGCGTACTGGGCTAGACGGCATCTTAAAGCGCGTGAAAGGGCGAGTAAAATGCACTACTAAACTTCTATGATAGAGCAATCAGAGACCCGATTAGATCATTTTATATTATGGTTAATTTAAGAATTCAGTGAAATTCTATCACATTTGTTCAATTTACGTCGTTCATATTTCAGATAGCGTCCTAGGCTAAGCGGCATCTAAAAGCGCATGAAATGGCGAATAAAATGCACTATTAAACTTCTAGGCTAGGGCGAACAGAGACCCGATTAGATCATTTTATACTATGGTTAATATAAGATTTCAGGGAGATTCTATCACATTTGTTCAATTTACGTCGCTCCTATTTCAGATAGCTTATTGGGATTAGCGGCATCTCAATCCGCATGAAATGACGAGTATAATGCACTATTAAACATCTAGGATAAGGCAAACAGAGACCCGATTAGATCATTTTACATTAAGGTTAATATAAGAATTCAACGAAATTCTATCACATTTGTTCAATTTACGTCGCTTCTATTACAGATAGCTTATTGGGCTTAGCGGCATCTCAAAGCGCATGAAATGACGAGTGAAATGCACTATTAAACTTCTAGGGAAGGGCAAACAGAGACCCGATTAGGTCATTTTATATTATGGTTAATTTAAGAATTCAGCAAAATTCTCTCACATTTGTTCAATTTACGTCGTTCCTATTTCAGATAGCATCCTGGGCTAAGCGGCATCTAAAAGCGCATGAAATGGCGAGTATAATGCACTATTATACTTCTAGGATAAGGCAAACAGAGACTCGATTAGATCATTTTATATTACGGTTAATATAAGAATGCAGCGTGATTCTATCACATCTGTTCAATTTACGTCGCTCCTATTTCAGATAGCGTATACGGCTAAGCGGCATCTCAAAGCGCATAAAATGGCGAATGAAATGCACTATTAAACTACTCGGCTAGGGCGAACAGAGACTCGATTAGATCATTTTATATTCTGGTTAATATAAGAATTCTGCGAAATTCTATCACATTTGTTCAATTTACGTCGCTCCTATTTCAGATAGCTTATAGGGCTTAGCGGCATCTCAATCCGCATGAAATGACGAGTATAATGCACTATTAGACTTCTAGGATAAGGCAAACAGAGACCCGATTAGATCATTTTACATTAAGGTTAATATAAGAATTCAACGAAATTCTATCACATTTGTTCAATTTACGTCGCTTCTATTACAGATAGCTTATTGGGCTTAGCGGCATCTCAAAGCGCATGAAATGGCGAATAAAATGCACTATTAAACTTCTAGGCTAGGGCGAACAGAGACCCGATCAGATCATTTTACATTATGGTTAATAAAAGAATTCAGCGAAATTCTATCACATTTGTTCAACTGACGTCGCTCCTATATCAGATAGCGTATTGGGCTAAGCGGCATCTCAAAGCGCATGAAATGGCGAGTGAAATGCGCTATTAAACTTCTAGGATAAGGCAAACAGAGACCCGATTAGATCGTTTTATATTACGGTTAATATAAGAATTCAGCGTAATTCTATCACATTTGTTCAAGTTACGTCGCTCCTATTTCAGATAGCGTACTGGGCTAGGCGGCATCTTAAAGCGCGTGGAATGGCGAGTAAAATGCACTACTAATCTTCTATGATAGGGCAATCAGAGACCCGATTAGATCATTTTATATTTTGATTAATATAAGATTTCAGGGAAATTCTATCACATTTGTTCAATCTACGTCGCTCCTATTTCAGATGGCGTATTGGGCTAAGCGGGATCTCAAAGCGCATGAAATGGCGAGTGAAATGCACTACTAATCTTTTATGATACGGCAATCAGAGACCCGATTAGATCATTTTATATTTTGATTAATATAAGATTTCAGGGAAATTCTATCACATTTGTTCAATTTACGTCGCTCCTATTTCAGATAGCGTATTCGGCTAAGCGGCATCTCAAAGCGCATGAAATGGCGAATAAAATGCACTATTAAACTTCTAGGCTAGGGCGAACAGAGACCCGATCAGATCATTTTACATTATGGTTAATAAAAGAATTCAGCGAAATTCTATCACATTTGTTCAACTGACGTCGCTCCTATATCAGATAGCGTATTGGGCTAAGCGGCATCTCAAAGCGCATGAAATGGCGAGTGAAATGCACTATCAGACTTCTATGGTAGGGCGAACAGAGACCCGATTAGATCATTTTACATTAAGGTTAATATAAGAATTCACGGAAATTCTATCACATTTGTTCAATTTACGTCGCTCCTATTTCAAATAGCGTATTAGGCTATGCGGCATCTCAAAGCGCATGAAATGGCGAATAAAATTCACTATTAAACTTCTAGGGTAGGGCAAACAGAGACCCGATTAGAACATTTTATATTACGATTAATATAAGAATTCAGCGTAATTCTATCACATTTGTTCATCTTACGTCGCTCCTATTTCAGATAGCGTACTGGGCTAGACGGCATCTTAAAGCGCGTGAAAGGGCGAGTAAAATGCACTACTAAACTTCTATGATAGAGCAATCAGAGACCCGATTAGATCATTTTATATTATGGTTAATTTAAGAATTCAGTGAAATTCTATCACATTTGTTCAATTTACGTCTTTCATATTTCAGATAGCGTCCTAGGCTAAGCGGCATCTAAAAGCGCATGAAATGGCGAATAAAATGCACTATTAAACTTCTAGGCTAGGGCGAACAGAGACCCGATTAGATCATTTTATACTATGGTTAATATAAGATTTCAGGGAGATTCTATCACATTTGTTCAATTTACGTCGCTCCTATTTCAGATAGCTTATTGGGCTTAGCGGCATCTCAATCCGCATGAAATGACGAGTATAATGCACTATTAAACTTCTAGGATAAGGCAAACAGAGACCCGATTAGATCATTTTACATTAAGGTTAATATAAGAATTCAACGAAATTCTATCACATTTGTTCAATTTACGTCGCTTCTATTACAGATAGCTTATTGGGCTTAGCGGCATCTCAAAGCGCATGAAATGACGAGTGAAATGCACTATTAAACTTCTAGGGTAGGGCAAACAGAGACCCGATTAGGTCATTTTATATTATGGTTAATTTAAGAATTCAGCAAAATTCTATCACATTTGTTCAATTTACGTCGTTCCTATTTCAGATAGCATCCTGGGCTAAGCGTCATCTAAAAGCGCATGAAATGGCGAGTATAATGCACTATTATACTTCTAGGATAAGGCAAACAGAGACTCGATTAGATCATTTTATATTACGGTTAATATAAGAATGCAGCGTGATTCTATCACCTTTGTTCAACTTTCGTCGCTCCTATTTCAGATAGCGTATTGGGCTTAGCGGCATCTTAAAGCGTGCCGAATGGCGAGCAAAATGCACTATTAACCTTCTATGATAGGGCAATCAGAGACCAGACTAGATCATTTTATACCTTGGTTAATATAAGAATTCAGCGAAATTCTATCACATTTGTTCAATTTACGTCGGTCCTATTTCAGACAGCTTATTGGGCTTAGCGGCATCTCAAAGAGCATGAAATGGCGAACAAAATGCACTGTTAAACTTCTAGGCTAGGGCGAACAGAGACCAGATTAGATCATTTTATATTTTGGTTAATATAAGAATTCTGCGAAATTCTATCACATTTGTTCAACTTACGTCGCTCCTATTACAGGTAGCTTATTGGGCTCAGCGGCATCTCAAAGCGCATGAAATGACGAGTGAAATGCACTATTAAACTTCTAGGCTAGGGCGAACAGAGACCCGAGCAGATCATTTTACATTATGGTTAATAAAAGAATTCAGCGAAATTCTATCACATTTGTTCAACTTACGTCATTCCTATTTCAGATAGCGTACTGGGCTAGGCGCCATCTTAAAGCGCGTGGAATGGCGAGTAAAATGCACTGCTCAACTTTTATGATAGGGCAATCAGAGACCCGATTAGCTCATTTTATATTTTGTTTAATATAAGATTTCAGGGAAATTCTATCACATTTGTTCAATTTACGTCGCTCCTATTTCAGATAGCTTATTGGGGTAAGCGGCATGTCAAAGCGCATGAAATGACGAGTGAAATGCACTGTTAAACTTCTATGATAGGGCAATCAGAAACCCGATTAGATCATTTTTTATTTTGTTTAATATAAGATTTCAGGGAAATTCTATCACATTTGTTCAATTTACGTCGCTCCTATTTCAGATAGCTTATTGGGCTAAGCGGCATCTGAAGGCGCATGAAATGGCGAGTAAAATGCACTATTAAACTTCTAGGGTACGGCAAACAGAGGCCCGATGAAATCATTTTATATTATGGTTAATTTAAGAATTCAGCGTAATTCTATCACATTTGTTCAACTTACGTCGTTCCTATTTCAGATAGCGTACTGGGCTAAGCGGCATCTAAAAGCGCATGAAATGGCGAATAAAATGCACTATTAAACTTCTAGGCTAGGGCGAACAGAGACCCGATTAGATCATTTTATATTATGGTTAATATAAGATTTCAGGGAGATTCTGTCACATCTGTTCAATTTACGTCGCTCCTATTTCAGATAGCGTATTCGGCTAAGCGGCATCTCAAAGCGCATAAAATGGCGAATAAAATGGACTATTAAACTACTAGGCTAGGGCGAACAGAGACCCGATTAGATCATTTTATATTATGGTTAATATAAGATTTCAGGGAGATTCTATCACATCTGTTCAATTTACGTCGCTCCTATTTCAGATAGCGTATACGGCTAAGCGGCATCTCAAAGCGCATAAAATGGCGAATGAAATGCACTATTAAACTACTCGGCTAGGGCGAACAGAGACTCGATTAGATCATTTTATATTCTGGTTAATATAAGAATTCTGCGAAATTCTATCACATTTGTTCAATTTACGTCGCTCCTATTTCAGATAGCTTATAGGGCTTAGCGGCATCTCAATCCGCATGAAATGACGAGTATAATGCACTATTAGACTTCTAGGATAAGGCAAACAGAGACCCGATTAGATCATTTTACATTAAGGTTAATATAAGAATTCAACGAAATTCTATCACATTTGTTCAATTTACGTCGCTTCTATTACAGATAGCTTATTGGGCTTAGCGGCATCTCAAAGCGCATGAAATGACGAGTGAAATGAACTATTAAACTTCTAGGGAAGGGCAAACAGAGACCCGATTAGGTCATTTTATATTATGGTTAATTTAAGAATTCAGCAAAATTCTCTCACATTTGTTCAATTTACGTCGTTCCTATTTCAGATAGCATCCTGGGCTAAGCGGCATCTAAAAGCGCATGAAATGGCGAGTATAATGCACTATTATACTTCTAGGATAAGGCAAACAGAGACTCGATTAGATCATTTTATATTACGGTTAATATAAGAATGCAGCGTGATTCTATCACATTTGTTCAAGTTACGTCGCTCCTATTTCAGATAGCGTACTGGGCGAGGCGGCATCTTAAAGCGCGTGGAATGGCGAGTGAAATGCACTATTAAACTTCTATGATAGGGAATTAGGAGACCCGATTAGATCATTTTATGTTTTGGTTAATATAAGAATTCAACGAAATTCTATCACATTTGTAAAATTTACGTCGCTCCTATATCAGATTGCGCACTGGGCTAGGCGGCATCTTAAAGCGCATGAAATGACGAGTGAAATGCACTATTAAACTTCTAGGGTAGGGCAAACAGAGACCCGATTAGATCATTTTATATTTTGTTTAATATAAGATTTCAGGGAAATAGTATCACATTTGTTCAATTTACGTCGCTCCAATTTCAGATAGCGTATTGGGTTAAGCGTCATCTCAAAGCGCATGAAATGACGAGGGACATGCACTATTAAACTTCTAGGGTAGGGCGAACAGAGACCCGATTAGATCATTTTACATTAAGGTTAATATAAGTATTCAGCGAGATTCTATCACACTTGTTCAATTTGCGTCGCTTCTATTTCAGACAGCGTACTGGGCTAGGCGGCATCTTAAAGCGCGTGGAATGGCGAGTAAAATGCACTATTAACCTTCTATGACAGGGCAATCAGAGACTAGATTAGATCATTTTATATTACGGTTAATATAAGAATTCAGCGTAATTCTATCACATTTGTTCAAGTTACGTCGCTCCTATTTCAGATAGCGTACTGGGCTAGGCGGCATCTTAAAGCACGTGGAATGGCGAGTAAAATGCACTACTAATCTTCTATGATAGGGCAATCAGAGACCCGATTAGATCATTTTATATTTTGATTAATATAAGATTTCAGGGAAATTCTATCACATTTGTTCAATTTACGTCGCTCCTATTTCAGATGGCGTATTGGGCTAAGCGGGATCTCAAAGCGCATGAAATGGCGAGTGAAATGCACCATTAGACTTCTATGGCAGGGCGAACAGAGACCCGATTAGATCATTTTACATTAATGTTAATACAAGGATTCACGGAAATTCTATCACATTTGTTCAATTTACGTCGCTCCTATTTCAGATAGCGTATTCGGCTAAGCGGCATCTCAAAGCGCATGAAATGGCGAATAAAATGCACTATTAAACTTCTCGGCTAGGGCGCACAGAGACCCGATTAGATCATTTTACATTAAGGTTAATATAAGAATTCACGGAAATTCTATCACATTTGTTCAATTTACGTCGCTCCTATTTCAGATAGCGTATTGGGCTATGCGGCATCTCAAAGCACATGCAATGGCGAGTAAAATGCACTATTAAACTTCTACGGTAGGGCAAACAGAGACCCGATTAGATCATTTTATATTATGGTTAATTTAAGAATTCAGTGAAATTCTATCACATTTGTTCAATTTACGTCGTTCCTATTTCAGATAGCGTCCTAGGCTAAGCGGCATCTAAAAGCGCATGAAATGGCGAATAAAATGCACTATTAAACTTCTAGGCTAGGGCGAACAGAGACCCGATTAGATCATTTTATATTATGGTTAAGATAAGATTTCAGGGAGATTCTATCACATCTGTTCAATTTACGTCGCTCCTATTTCAGATAGCGTATTCGGCTAAGCGGCATCTCAAAGCGCATAAAATGGCGAATAAAATGCACTATTAAACTACTAGGCTAGGGCGAACAGAGACCCGATTAGATCATTTTATATTTTGGTTAATATAAGAATTCTGCGAAATTCTATCACATTTGTTCAATTTACGTCGCTCCTATTTCAGATAGCTTATTGGGCTTAGCGGCATCTCAATCCGCATGAAATGACGAGTATAATGCACTATTAAACTTCTAGGATAAGGCAAACAGAGACCCGATTATATCATTTTACATTAAGGTTAATATGAGAATTCAACGAAATTCTATCACATTTGTTCAATTTACGTCGCTTCTATTACAGATAGCTTATTGGGCTAGGCGGCATCTTAAAGCGCGTGGAATGGCGAGTAAAGTGCACTATTAAACTTCTATGATAGGGCAATCAGAGACCCGATTAGATCATTTTATATATTGGTTAATATAAGAATTCAACGAAATTCTATCACATTTGTAAAATTTACGTCGCTCCTATTACAGATAGCTTATTGGGCTTAGCGGCATCTCAAAGCACATGCAATGGCGAGTAAAATGCACTATTAAACTTCTACAGTAGGGCAAACAGAGACCCGATTAGATCATTTTATATTATGGTTAATTTAAGAATTCAGTGAAATTCTATCACATTTGTTCAACTTACGTCGTTCCTATTTCATATAGCGTCCTAGGCTAAGCGGCATCTGAAAGCGCATGAAGTGGCGAATAAAATGCACTATTAAACTTCTAGGCTAGGGCGAACAGAGACCCGATTAGATCATTTTATATTATGGTTAATATAAGATTTCAGGGAGATTCTGTCACATCTGTTCAATTTACGTCGCTCCTATTTCAGATAGCGTCCTAGGCTAAGCGGCATCTGAAAGCGCATGAAATGGCGAATAAAATGCACTATTAAACTACTAGGCTAGGGCGAACAGAGACCCGATTAGATCATTTTATATTATGGTTAATATAAGATTTCAGGGAGATTCTGTCACATCTGTTCAATTTACGTCGCTCCTATTTCAGATAGCGTCCTAGGCTAAGCGGCATCTCAAAGCGCATGAAATGGCGAATAAAATGCACTATTAAACTTCTAGGCTAGGGCGAACAGAGACCCGATCAGATCATTTTACATTATGGTTAATAAAAGAATTCAGCGAAATTCTATCACATTTGTTCAACTGACGTCGCTCCTATATCAGATAGCGTATTGAGCTAAGCGGCATCTCAAAGCGCATGAAATGGCGAGTGAAATGCACTATCAGACTTCTATGGTAGGGCGAACAGAGACCCGATTAGATCATTTTACATTAAGGTTAATATAAGAATTCACGGAAATTCTATCACATTTGTTCAATTTACGTCGCTCCTATTTCAAATAGCGTATTAGGCTATGCGGCATCTCAAAGCGCATGAAATGGCGAATAAAATTCACTATTAAACTTCTAGGCTAGGGCAAACAGAGACCCGATTAGAACATTTTATATTACGATTAATATAAGAATTCAGCGTAATTCTATCACATTTGTTCATCTTACGTCGCTCCTATTTCAGATAGCGTACTGGGCTAGACGGCATCTTAAAGCGCGTGAAAGGGCGAGTAAAATGCACTACTAAACTTCTATGATAGAGCAATCAGAGACCCGATTAGATCATTTTATATTATGGTTAATTTAAGAATTCAGTGAAACTCTATCACATTTGTTCAATTTACGTCGTTCATATTTCAGATAGCGTCCTAGGCTAAGCGGCATCTAAAAGCGCATGAAATGGCGAATAAAATGCACTATTAAACTTCTAGGCTAGGGCGAACAGAGACCCGATTAGATCATTTTATACTATGGTTAATATAAGATTTCAGGGAGATTCTATCACATTTGTTCAATTTACGTCGCTCCTATTTCAGATAGCTTATTGGGCTTAGCGGCATCTCAATCCGCATGAAATGACGAGTATAATGCACTATTAAACTTCTAGGATAAGGCAAACAGAGACCCGATTAGATCATTTTACATTAAGGTTAATATAAGAATTCAACGAAATTCTATCACATTTGTTCAATTTACGTCGCTTCTATTACAGATAGCTTATTGGGCTTAGCGGCATCTCAAAGCGCATGAAATGACGAGTGAAATGCACTATTAAACTTCTAGGGTAGGGCAAACAGAGACCCGATTAGGTCATTTTATATTATGGTTAATTTAAGAATTCAGCAAAATTCTCTCACATTTGTTCAATTTACGTCGTTCCTATTTCAGATAGCGTCCTGGGCTAAGCGGCATCTAAAAGCGCATGAAATGGCGAGTATAATGCACTATTATACTTCTAGGATAAGGCAAACAGAGACTCGATTAGATCATTTTATATTACGGTTAATATAAGAATGCAGCGTGATTCTATCACATTTGTTCAAGTTACGTCGCTCCTATTTCAGATAGCGTACTGGGCTAGGCGGCATCTTAAAGCGCGTGGAATGGCGAGTGAAATGCACTATTAAACTTCTATGATAGGGAATTAGGAGACCCGATTAGATCATTTTATGTTTTGGTTAATATAAGAATTCAACGAAATCCTATCACATTTGTAAAATTTACGTCGCTCCTATTTCAGATAGCGTACTGGGCTAGGCGGCATCTTAAAGCGCATGAAATGACGAGTGAAATGCACTATTAAACTTCTAGGGTAGGGCAAACAGAGACCCGATTAGATCATTTTATATTTTGTTTAATATAAGATTTCAGGGAAATAGTATCACATTTGTTCAATTTACGTCGCTCCAATTTCAGATAGCGTATTGGGTTAAGCGTCATCTCAAAGCGCATGAAATGACGAGGGACATGCACTATTAAACTTCTAGGGTAGGGCGAACAGAGACCCGATTAGATCATTTTACATTAAGGTTAATATAAGTATTCAGCGAGATTCTATCACACTTGTTCAATTTGCGTCGCTTCTATTTCAGACAGCGTACTGGGCTAGGCGGCATCTTAAAGCGCGTGGAATGGCGAGTAAAATGCACTATTAACCTTCTATGATAGGGCAATCAGAGACTAGATTAGATCATTTTATATTACGGTTAATATAAGAATTCAGCGTAATTCTATCACATTTGTTCAAGTTACGTCGCTCCTATTTCAGATAGCGTACTGGGCTAGGCGGCATCTTAAAGCGCGTGGAATGGCGAGTAAAATGCACTACTAATCTTCTATGATAGGGCAATCAGAGACCCGATTAGATCATTTTATATTTTGATTAATATAAGATTTCAGGGAAATTCTATCACATTTGTTCAATTTACGTCGCTCCTATTTCAGATGGCGTATTGGGCTAAGCGGGATCTCAAAGCGCATGAAATGGCGAGTGAAATGCACCATTAGACTTCTATGGCAGGGCGAACAGAGACCCGATTAGATCATTTTACATTAATGTTAATACAAGGATTCACGGAAATTCTATCACATTTGTTCAATTTACGTCGCTCCTATTTCAGATAGCGTATTCGGCTAAGCGGCATCTCAAAGCGCATGAAATGGCGAATAAAATGCACTATTAAACTTCTCGGCTAGGGCGCACAGAGACCCGATTAGATCATTTTACATTAAGGTTAATATAAGAATTCACGGAAATTCTATCACATTTGTTCAATTTACGACGCTCCTATTTCAGATAGCGTATTGGGCTGTGCGGCATCTCAAAGCACATGCAATGGCGAGTAAAATGCACTATTAAACTTCTACGGTAGGGCAAACAGAGACCCGATTAGATCATTTTATATTATGGTTAATTTAAGAATTCAGTGAAATTCTATCACATTTGTTCAATTTACGTCGTTCCTATTTCAGATAGCGTCCTAGGCTAAGCGGCATCTAAAAGCGCATGAAATGGCGAATAAAATGCACTATTAAACTTCTAGGCTAGGGAGAACAGAGACCCGATTAGATCATTTTATATTATGGTTAAGATAAGATTTCAGGGAGATTCTATCACATCTGTTCAATTTACGTCGCTCCTATTTCAGATAGCGTATTCGGCTAAGCGGCATCTCAAAGCGCATAAAATGGCGAATAAAATGCACTATTAAACTACTAGGCTAGGGCGAACAGAGACCCGATTAGATCATTTTATATTTTGGTTAATATAAGAATTCTGCGAAATTCTATCACATTTGTTCAATTTACGTCGCTCCTATTTCAGATAGCTTATTGCGCTTAGCGGCATCTCAATCCGCATGAAATGACGAGTATAATGCACTATTAAACTTCTAGGATAAGGCAAACAGAGACAGGATTATATCATTTTACATTAAGGTTAATATAAGAATTCAACGAAATTCTATCACATTTGTTCAATTTACGTCGCTTCTATTACAGATAGCTTATTGGGCTAGGCGGCATCTTCAAGCGCGTGGAATGGCGAGTAAAGTGCACTATTAAACTTCTATGATAGGGCAATCAGAGACCCGATTAGATCATTTTATATATTGGTTAATATAAGAATTCAACGAAATTCTATCACATTTGTAAAATTTACGTCGCTCCTATTACAGATAGCTTATTGGGCTTAGCGGCATCTCAAAGCACATGCAATGGCGAGTAAAATGCACTATTAAACTTCTACGGTAGGGCAAACAGAGACCCAATTAGATCATTTTATATTATGGTTAATTTAAGAATTCAGTGAAATTCTATCACATTTGTTCAACTTACGTCGTTCCTATTTCATATAGCGTCCTAGGCTAAGCGGCATCTGAAAGCGCATGAAATGGCGAATAAAATGCACTATTAAACTTCTAGGCTAGGGCGAACAGAGACCCGATTAGATCATTTTATACTATGGTTAATATAAGATTTCAGGGAGATTCTATCACATTTGTTCAATTTACGTCGCTCCTATTTCAGATAGCTTATTGGGCTTAGCGGCATCTCAATCCGCATGAAATGACGAGTATAATGCACTATTAAACTTCTAGGATAAGGCAAACAGAGACCCGATTAGATCATTTTACATTAAGGTTAATATAAGAATTCAACGAAATTCTATCACATTTGTTCAATTTACGTCGCTTCTATTACAGATAGCTTATTGGGCTTAGCGGCATCTCAAAGCGCATGAAATGACGAGTGAAATGCACTATTAAACTTCTAGGGTAGGGCAAACAGAGACCCGATTAGGTCATTTTATATTATGGTTAATTTAAGAATTCAGCAAAATTCTCTCACATTTGTTCAATTTACGTCGTTCCTATTTCAGATAGCATCCTGGGCTAAGCGGCATCTAAAAGCGCATGAAATGGCGAGTATAATGCACTATTATACTTCTAGGATAAGGCAAACAGAGACTCGATTAGATCATTTTATATTACGGTTAATATAAGAATGCAGCGTGATTCTATCACATTTGTTCAAGTTACGTCGCTCCTATTTCAGATAGCGTACTGGGCTAGGCGGCATCTTAAAGCGCGTGGAATGGCGAGTGAAATGCACTATTAAACTTCTATGATAGGGAATTAGGAGACCCGATTAGATCATTTTATGTTTTGGTTAATATAAGAATTCAACGAAATCCTATCACATTTGTAAAATTTACGTCGCTCCTATTTCAGATAGCGTACTGGGCTAGGCGGCATCTTAAAGCGCATGAAATGACGAGTGAAATGCACTATTAAACTTCTAGGGTAGGGCAAACAGAGACCCGATTAGATCATTTTATATTTTGTTTAATATAAGATTTCAGGGAAATAGTATCACATTTGTTCAATTTACGTCGCTCCAATTTCAGATAGCGTATTGGGTTAAGCGTCATCTCAAAGCGCATGAAATGACGAGGGACATGCACTATTAAACTTCTAGGGTAGGGCGAACAGAGACCCGATTAGATCATTTTACATTAAGGTTAATATAAGTATTCAGCGAGATTCTATCACACTTGTTCAATTTGCGTCGCTTCTATTTCAGACAGCGTACTGGGCTAGGCGGCATCTTAAAGCGCGTGGAATGGCGAGTAAAATGCACTATTAACCTTCTATGATAGGGCAATCAGAGACTAGATTAGATCATTTTATATTACGGTTAATATAAGAATTCAGCGTAATTCTATCACATTTGTTCAAGTTACGTCGCTCCTATTTCAGATAGCGTACTGGGCTAGGCGGCATCTTAAAGCGCGTGGAATGGCGAGTAAAATGCACTACTAATCTTCTATGATAGGGCAATCAGAGACCCGATTAGATCATTTTATATTTTGATTAATATAAGATTTCAGGGAAATTCTATCACATTTGTTCAATTTACGTCGCTCCTATTTCAGATGGCGTATTGGGCTAAGCGGGATCTCAAAGCGCATGAAATGGTGAGTGAAATGCACCATTAGACTTCTATGGCAGGGCGAACAGAGACCCGATTAGATCATTTTACATTAATGTTAATACAAGGATTCACGGAAATTCTATCACATTTGTTCAATTTACGTCGCTCCTATTTCAGATAGCGTATTCGGCTAAGCGGCATCTCAAAGCGCATGAAATGGCGAATAAAATGCACTATTAAACTTCTCGGCTAGGGCGCACAGAGACCCGATTAGATCATTTTACATTAAGGTTAATATAAGAATTCACGGAAATTCTATCACATTTGTTCAATTTACGTCGCTCCTATTTCAGATAGCGTATTGGGCTATGCGGCATCTCAAAGCACATGCAATGGCGAGTAAAATGCACTATTAAACTTCTACGGTAGGGCAAACAGAGACCCGATTAGATCATTTTATATTATGGTTAATTTAAGAATTCAGTGAAATTCTATCACATTTGTTCAATTTACGTCGTTCCTATTTCAGATAGCGTCCTAGGCTAAGCGGCATCTAAAAGCGCATGAAATGGCGAATAAAATGCACTATTAAACTTCTAGGCTAGGGAGAACAGAGACCCGATTAGATCATTTTATATTATGGTTAAGATAAGATTTCAGGGAGATTCTATCACATCTGTTCAATTTACGTCGCTCCTATTTCAGATAGCGTATTCGGCTAAGCGGCATCTCAAAGCGCATAAAATGGCGAATAAAATGCACTATTAAACTACTAGGCTAGGGCGAACAGAGACCCGATTAGATCATTTTATATTTTGGTTAATATAAGAATTCTGCGAAATTCTATCACATTTGTTCAATTTACGTCGCTCCTATTTCAGATAGCTTATTGCGCTTAGCGGCATCTCAATCCGCATGAAATGACGAGTATAATGCACTATTAAACTTCTAGGATAAGGCAAACAGAGACCCGATTATATCATTTTACATTAATGTTAATATAAGAATTCAACGAAATTCTATCACATTTGTTCAATTTACGTCGCTTCTATTACAGATAGCTTATTGGGCTAGGCGGCATCTTAAAGCGCGTGGAATGGCGAGTAAAGTGCACTATTAAACTTCTATGATAGGGCAATCAGAGACCCGATTAGATCATTTTATATATTGGTTAATATAAGAATTCAACGAAATTCTATCACATTTGTAAAATTTACGTCGCTCCTATTACAGATAGCTTATTGGGCTTAGCGGCATCTCAAAGCACATGCAATGGCGAGTAAAATGCACTATTAAACTTCTACGGTAGGGCAAACAGAGACCCGATTAGATCATTTTATATTATGGTTAATTTAAGAATTCAGTGAAATTCTATCACATTTGTTCAACTTACGTCGTTCCTATTTCATATAGCGTCCTAGGCTAAGCGGCATCTGAAAGCGCATGAAATGGCGAATAAAATGCACTATTAAACTTCTAGGCTAGGGCAAACAGAGACCCGATTAGAACATTTTATATTACGATTAATATAAGAATTCAGCGTAATTCTATCACATTTGTTCATCTTACGTCGCTCCTATTTCAGATAGCGTACTGGGCTAGACGGCATCTTAAAGCGCGTGAAAGGGCGAGTAAAATGCACTACTAAACTTCTATGATAGAGCAATCAGAGACCCGATTAGATCATTTTATATTATGGTTAATTTAAGAATTCAGTGAAATTCTATCACATTTGTTCAATTTACGTCGTTCATATTTCAGATAGCGTCCTAGGCTTAGCGGCATCTAAAAGCGCATGAAATGGCGAATAAAATGCACTATTAAACTTCTAGGCTAGGGCGAACAGAGACCCGATTAGATCATTTTATACTATGGTTAATATAAGATTTCAGGGAGATTCTATCACATTTGTTCAATTTACGTCGCTCCTATTTCAGATAGCTTATTGGGCTTAGCGGCATCTCAATCCGCATGAAATGACGAGTATAATGCACTATTAAACTTCTAGGATAAGGCAAACAGAGACCCGATTAGATCATTTTACATTAAGGTTAATATAAGAATTCAACGAAATTCTATCACATTTGTTCAATTTACGTCGCTTCTATTACAGATAGCTTATTGGGCTTAGCGGCATCTCAAAGCGCATGAAATGACGAGTGAAATGCACTATTAAACTTCTAGGGTAGGGCAAACAGAGACCCGATTAGGTCATTTTATATTATGGTTAATTTAAGAATTCAGCAAAATTCTCTCACATTTGTTCAATTTACGTCGTTCCTATTTCAGATAGCATCCTGGGCTAAGCGGCATCTAAAAGCGCATGAAATGGCGAGTATAATGCACTATTATACTTCTAGGATCAGGCAAACAGAGACTCGATTAGATCATTTTATATTACGGTTAATATAAGAATGCAGCGTGATTCTATCACATTTGTTCAAGTTACGTCGCTCCTATTTCAGATAGCGTACTGGGCTAGGCGGCATCTTAAAGCGCGTGGAATGGCGAGTGAAATGCACTATTAAACTTCTATGATAGGGAATTAGGAGACCCGGTTAGATCATTTTATGTTTTGGTTAATATAAGAATTCAACGAAATCCTATCACATTTGTAAAATTTACGTCGCTCCTATTTCAGATAGCGTACTGGGCTAGGCGGCATCTTAAAGCGTATGAAATGACGAGTGAAATGCATTATTAAACTTCTAGGGTAGGGCAAACAGAGACCCGATTAGATCATTTTATATTTTGTTTAATATAAGATTTGAGGGAAATAGTATCACATTTGTTCAATTTACGTCGCTCCAATTTCAGATAACGTATTGGGTTAAGCGTCATCTCAAAGCGCATGAAATGACGAGGGACATGCACTATTAAACTTCTAGGGTAGGGCGAACAGAGACCCGATTAGATCATTTTACATTAAGGTTAATATAAGTATTCAGCGAGATTCTATCACACTTGTTCAATTTGCGTCGCTTCTATTTCAGACAGCGTACTGGGCTAGGCGGCATCTTAAAGCGCGTGGAATGGCGAGTAAAATGCACTATTAACCTTCTATGATAGGGCAATCAGAGACTAGATTAGATCATTTTATATTACGGTTAATATAAGAATTCAGCGTAATTCTATCACATTTGTTCAAGTTACGTCGCTCCTATTTCAGATAGCGTACTGGGCTAGGCGGCATCTTAAAGCGCGTGGAATGGCGAGTAAAATTCACTACTAATCTTCTATGATAGGGCAATCAGAGACCCGATTAGATCATTTTATATTTTGATTAATATAAGATTTCAGGGAAATTCTATCACATTTGTTCAATTTACGTCGCTCCTATTTCAGATGGCGTATTGGGCTAAGCGGGATCTCAAAGCGCATGAAATGGCGAGTGAAATGCACTATTAAACTTCTAGGCTAGGGCGAACAGAGACCCGATGAGATCATTTTACATTATGGTTAATAAAAGAATTCAGCGAAATTCTATCACATTTGTTCAACTGACGTCGCTCCTATATCAGATAGCGTATTGGGCTAAGCGGCATCTCAAAGCGCATGAAATGGCGAGTGAAATGCACTATCAGACTTCTATGGTAGGGCGAACAGAGACCCGATTAGATCATTTTACATTAAGGTTAATATAAGAATTCACGGAAATTCTATCACATTTGTTCAATTTACGTCGCTCCTATTTCAAATAGCGTATTAGGCTATGCGGCATCTCAAAGCGCATGAAATGGCGAATAAAATTCACTATTAAACTTCTAGGGTAGGGCAAACAGAGACCCGATTAGAACATTTTATATTACGATTAATATAAGAATTCAGCGTAATTCTATCACATTTGTTCATCTTACGTCGCTCCTATTTCAGATAGCGTACTGGGCTAGACGGCATCTTAAAGCGCGTGAAAGGGCGAGTAAAATGCACTACTAAACTTCTATGATAGAGCAATCAGAGACCCGATTAGATCATTTTATATTATGGTTAATTTAAGAATTCAGTGAAATTCTATCACATTTGTTCAATTTACGTCGTTCATATTTCAGATAGCGTCCTAGGCTAAGCGGCATCTAAAAGCGCATGAAATGGCGAATAAAATGCACTATTAAACTTCTAGGCTAGGGCGAACAGAGACCCGATTAGATCATTTTATACTATGGTTAATAAAAGTATTCAGGGAGATTCTATCACATTTGTTCAATTTACGTCGCTCCTATTTCAGATAGCTTATTGGGCTTAGCGGCATCTCAATCCGCATGAAATGACGAGTATAATGCACTATTAAACTTCTAGGATAAGGCAAACAGAGACCCGATTAGATCATTTTACATTAAGGTTAATATAAGAATTCAACGAAATTCTATCACATTTGTTCAATTTACGTCGCTTCTATTACAGATAGCTTATTGGGCTTAGCGGCATCTCAAAGCGCATGAAATGACGAGTGAAATGCACTATTAAACTTCTAGGGTAGGGCAAACAGAGACCCGATTAGGTCATTTTATATTATGGTTAATTTAAGAATTCAGCAAAATTCTCTCACATTTGTTCAATTTACGTCGTTCCTATTTCAGATAGCATCCTGGGCTAAGCGGCATCTAAAAGCGCATGAAATGGCGAGTATAATGCACTATTATACTTCTAGGATAAGGCAAACAGAGACTCGATTAGATCATTTTATATTACGGTTAATATAAGAATGCAGCGTGATTCTATCACATTTGTTCAAGTTACGTCGCTCCTATTTCAGATAGCGTACTGGGCTAGGCGGCATCTTAAAGCGCGTGGAATGGCGAGTGAAATGCACTATTAAACTTCTATGATAGGGCAATCAGAGACCCGATTAGATCATTTTATATATTGGTTAATATAAGAATTCAACGAAATTCTATCACATTTGTAAAATTTACGTCGCTCCTATTACAGATAGCTTATTGGGCTTAGCGGCATCTCAAAGCACATGCAATGGCGAGTAAAATGCACTATTAAACTTCTACGGTAGGGCAAACGGAGACCCGATTAGATCATTTTATATTATGGTTAATTTAAGAATTCAGTGAAATTCTATCACATTTGTTCAATTTACGTCGTTCCTATATCAGATAGCGTCCTAGGCTAAGCGGCATCTGAAAGCGCATGAAATGGCGAATAAAATGCACTATTAAACTTCTAGGCTAGGGCGAACAGAGACCCGATTAGATCATTTTATATTATGGTTAATATAAGATTTCAGGGAGATTCTGTCACATCTGTTCAATTTACGTCGCTCCTATTTCAGATAGCGTCCTAGGCTAAGCGGCATCTGAAAGCGCATGAAATGGCGAATAAAATGCACTATTAAACTACTAGGCTAGGGCGAACAGAGACCCGATTAGATCATTTTATATTATGGTTAATATAAGATTTCAGGGAGATTCTATCACATCTGTTCAATTTACGTCGCTCCTATTTCAGATAGCGTCCTAGGCTAAGCGGCATCTCAAAGCGCATAAAATGGCGAGTGAAATGCACTATTAAACTACTAGGCTAGGGCGAACAGAGACTCGATTAGATCATTTTATATTCTAGTTAATATAAGAATTCTGCGAAATTCTATCACATTTGTTCAATTTACGTCGCTCCTATTTCAGATAGCTTATAGGGCTTAGCGGCATCTCAATCCGCATGAAATGACGAGTATAATGCACTATTAAACTTCTAGGATAAGGCAAACAGAGACCCGATTAGATCATTTTACATTAAGGTTAATATAAGAATTCAACGAAATTCTATCACATTTGTTCAATTTACGTCGCTTCTATTACAGATAGCTTATTGGGCTTAGCGGCATCTCAAAGCGCATGAAATGACGAGTGAAATGCACTATTAAACTTCTAGGGTAGGGCAAACAGAGACCCGATTAGGTCATTTTATATTATGGTTAATTTAAGAATTCAGCAAAATTCTCTCACATTTGTTCAATTTACGTCGCTTCTATTTCAGACAGCGTACTGGGCTAGGCGGCATCTTAAAGCGCGTGGAATGGCGAGTGAAATGCACTATTAACCTTCTATGATAGGGCAATCAGAGACTAGATTAGATCATTTTATACTTTGGTTAATATAAGAATTCAGCGAAATTCTATCACATTTGTTCAATTTACGTCGCTCCTATTTCAGATAGCGTATTGGGCTAAGCGGCATCTCAAAACGCGCGTGAAATGGCGAGTGAAATGCACTATTAGACTTCTATGGTAGGGCGAACAGAGACCCGATTGGATCATTTTACATTAAGGTTCATATAAGAATTCACGGGAATTCTATCACATTTGTTCAATTTACGTCGCTCCTATTCCAGATAGCGTATTGGGCTAAGCGGCATCTCAAAGCACATGAAATGGCGAGTAAAATGCGCTATTAAACTTCTAGGATAAGGCAAACAGAGACCCGATTAGATCATTTTATATTACGGTTAATATAAGAATTCAGCGTAATTCTATCACATTTGTTCAAGTTACGTCGCTCCTATTTCAGATAGCGTACTGGGCTAGGCGGCATCTTAAAGCACGTGGAATGGCGAGTAAAATGCACTACTAATCTTCTATGATAGGGCAATCAGAGACCCGATTAGATCATTTTATATTTTGATTAATATAAGATTTCAGGGAAATTCTATCACATTTGTTCAATCTACGTCGCTCCTATTTCAGATGGCGTATTGGGCTAAGCGGGATCTCAAAGCGCATGAAATGGCGAGTGAAATGCACTACTAATCTTTTATGATACGGCAATCAGAGACCCGATTAGATCATTTTATATTTTGATTAATATAAGATTTCAGGGAAATTCTATCACATTTGTTCAATTTACGTCGCTCCTATTTCAGATAGCGTATTCGGCTAAGCGGCATCTCAATCCGCATGAAATGACGAGTATAATGCACTATTAAACTTCTAGGATAAGGCAAACAGAGACCCGATTAGATCATTTTACATTAAGGTTAATATAAGAATTCAACGAAATTCTATCACATTTGTTCAATTTACGTCGCTTCTATTACAGATAGCTTATTGGGCTTAGCGGCATCTCAAAGCGCATGAAATGACGAGTGAAATGCACTATTAAACTTCTAGGGTAGGGCAAACAGAGACCCGATTAGGTCATTTTATATTATGGTTAATTTAAGAATTCAGCAAAATTCTCTCACATTTGTTCAATTTACGTCGTTCCTATTTCAGATAGCATCCTGGGCTAAGCGGCATCTAAAAGCGCATGAAATGGCGAGTATAATGCACTATTATACTTCTAGGATAAGGCAAACAGAGACTGGATTAGATCATTTTATATTACGGTTAATATAAGAATGCAGCGTGATTCTATCACATTTGTTCAAGTTACGTCGCTCCTATTTCAGATCGCGTACTGGGCTAGGCGGCATCTTAAAGCGCGTGGAATGGCGAGTGAAATGCACTATTAAACTTCTATGATAGGGAATTAGGAGACCCGATTAGATCATTTTATGTTTTGGTTAATATAAGAATTCAACGAAATCCTATCACATTTGTAAAATTTACGTCGCTCCTATTTCAGATAGCGTACTGGGCTAGGCGGCATCTTAAAGCGTATGAAATGACGAGTGAAATGCATTATTAAACTTCTAGGGTAGGGCAAACAGAGACCCGATTAGATCATTTTATATTTTGTTTAATATAAGATTTGAGGGAAATAGTATCACATTTGTTCAATTTACGTCGCTCCAATTTCAGATAACGTATTGGGTTAAGCGTCATCTCAAAGCGCATGAAATGACGAGGGACATGCACTATTAAACTTCTAGGGTAGGGCGAACAGAGACCCGATTAGATCATTTTACATTAAGGTTAATATAAGTATTCAGCGAGATTCTATCACACTTGTTCAATTTGCGTCGCTTCTATTTCAGACAGCGTACTGGGCTAGGCGGCATCTTAAAGCGCGTGGAATGGCGAGTAAAATGCACTATTAACCTTCTATGATAGGGCAATCAGAGACTAGATTAGATCATTTTATATTACGGTTAATATAAGAATTCAGCGTAATTCTATCACATTTGTTCAAGTTACGTCGCTCCTATTTCAGATAGCGTACTGGGCTAGGCGGCATCTTAAAGCGCGTGGAATGGCGAGTAAAATGCACTACTAATCTTCTATGATAGGGCAATCAGAGACCCGATTAGATCATTTTATATTTTGATTAATATAAGATTTCAGGGAAATTCTATCACATTTGTTCAATTTACGTCGCTCCTATTTCAGATGGCGTATTGGGCTAAGCGGGATCTCAAAGCGCATGAAATGGCGAGTGAAATGCACTATCAGACTTCTATGGTAGGGCGAACAGAGACCCGATTAGATCATTTTACATTAAGGTTAATATAAGAATTCACGGAAATTCTATCACATTTGTTCAATTTACGTCGCTCCTATTTCAAATAGCGTATTAGGCTATGCGGCATCTCAAAGCGCATGAAATGGCGAATAAAATTCACTATTAAACTTCTAGGGTAGGGCAAACAGAGACCCGATTAGAACATTTTATATTACGATTAATATAAGAATTCAGCGTAATTCTATCACATTTGTTCATCTTACGTCGCTCCTATTTCAGATAGCGTACTGGGCTAGACGGCATCTTAAAGCGCGTGGAAGGGCGAGTAAAATGCACTACTAAACTTCTATGATAGAGCAATCAGAGACCCGATTAGATCATTTTATATTATGGTTAATTTAAGAATTCAGTGAAATTCTATCACATTTGTTCAATTTACGTCGTTCATATTTCAGATAGCGTCCTAGGCTAAGCGGCATCTAAAAGCGCATGAAATGGCGAATAAAATGCACTATTAAACTTCTAGGCTAGGGCGAACAGAGACCCGATTAGATCATTTTATACTATGGTTAATATAAGATTTCAGGGAGATTCTATCACATTTGTTCAATTTACGTCGCTCCTATTTCAGATAGCTTATTGGGCTTAGCGGCATCTCAATCCGCATGAAATGACGAGTATAATGCACTATTAAACTTCTAGGATAAGGCAAACAGAGACCCGATTAGATCATTTTACATTAAGGTTAATATAAGAATTCAACGAAATTCTATCACATTTGTTCAATTTACGTCGCTTCTATTACAGATAGCTTATTGGGCTTAGCGGCATCTCAAAGCGCATGAAATGACGAGTGAAATGCACTATTAAACTTCTAGGGTAGGGCAAACAGAGACCCGATTAGGTCATTTTATATTATGGTTAATTTAAGAATTCAGCAAAATTCTCTCACATTTGTTCAATTTACGTCGTTCCTATTTCAGATAGCATCCTGGGCTAAGCGGCATCTAAAAGCGCATGAAATGGCGAGTATAATGCACTATTATACTTCTAGGATAAGGCAAACAGAGACTCGATTAGATCATTTTATATTACGGTTAATATAAGAATGCAGCGTGATTCTATCACATTTGCTCAAGTTACGTCGCTCCTATTTCAGATAGCGTACTGGGCTAGGCGGCATCTTAAAGCGCGTGGAATGGCGAGTGAAATGCACTATTAAACTTCTATGATAGGGAATTAGAAGACCCGATTAGATCATTTTATGTTTTGGTTAATATAAGAATTCAACGAAATTCTATCACATTTGTAAAATTTACGTCGCTCCTATTTCAGATAGCGTACTGGGCTAGGCGGCATCTTAAAGCGCATGAAATGACGAGTGAAATGCACTATTAAACTTCTAGGGTAGGGCAAACAGAGACCCGATTAGATCATTTTATATTTTGTTTAATATAAGATTTCAGGGAAATAGTATCACATTTGTTCAATTTACGTCGCTCCAATTTCAGATAGCGTATTGGGTTAAGCGTCATCTCAAAGCGCATGAAATGACGAGGGACATGCACTATTAAACTTATAGGGTAGGGCGAACAGAGACCCGATTAGATCATTTTACATTATGGTTAATATAAGTATTCAGCGAGATTCTATCACACTTGTTCAATTTGCGTCGCTTCTATTTCAGACAGCGTACTGGGCTAGGCGGCATCTTAAAGCGCGTGGAATGGCGAGTAAAATGCACTATTAACCTTCTATGATAGGGCAATCAGAGACTAGATTAGATCATTTTATATTACGGTTAATATAAGAATTCAGCGTAATTCTATCACATTTGTTCAAGTTACGTCGCTCCTATTTCAGATAGCGTACTGGGCTAGGCGGCATCTTAAAGCGCGTGAAAGGGCGAGTAAAATGCACTACTAATCTTCTATGATAGGGCAATCAGAGACCCGATTAGATCATTTTATATTTTGATTAATATAAGATTTCAGGGAAATTCTATCACATTTGTTCAATTTACGTCGCTCCTATTTCAGATGGCGTATTGGGCTAAGCGGGATCTCAAAGCGCATGAAATGGCGAGTGAAATGCACCATTAGACTTCTATGGCAGGGCGAACAGAGACCCGATTAGATCATTTTACATTAATGTTAATACAAGGATTCACGGAAATTCTATCACATTTGTTCAATTTACGTCGCTCCTATTTCAGATAGCGTATTCGGCTAAGCGGCATCTCAAAGCGCATGAAATGGCGAATAAAATGCACTATTAAACTTCTCGGCTAGGGCGCACAGAGACCCGATTAGATCATTTTACATTAATGTTAATATAAGAATTCACGGAAATTCTATCACATTTGTTCAATTTACGTCGCTCCTATTTCAGATAGCGTATTGGGCTATGCGGCATCTCAAAGCACATGCAATGGCGAGTAAAATGCACTATTAAACTTCTACGGTAGGGCAAACAGAGACCCGATTAGATCATTTTATATTATGGTTAATTTAAGAATTCAGTGAAATTCTATCACATTTGTCCAATTTACGTCGTTCCTATTTCAGATAGCGTCCTAGGCTAAGCGGCATCTAAAAGCGCATGAAATAGCGAATAAAATGCACTATTAAACTTCTAGGCTAGGGCGAACAGAGACCCGATTAGATCATTTTATATTATGGTTAAGATAAGATTTCAGGGAGATTCTATCACATCTGTTCAATTTACGTCGCTCCTATTTCAGATAGCGTATTCGGCTAAGCGGCATCTCAAAGCGCATAAAATGGCGAATAAAATGCACTATTAAACTACTAGGCTAGGGCGAACAGAGATCCGATTAGATCATTTTACATTAAGGTTAATATAAGAATTCAACGATATTCTATCACATTTGTTCAATTTACGTCGCTTCTATTACAGATAGCTTATTGGGCTTAGCGGCATCTCAAAGCGCATGAAATGACGAGTGAAATGCACTATTAAACTTCTAGGGTAGGGCAAACAGAGACCCGATTAGGTCATTTTATATTATGGTTAATTTAAGAATTCAGCAAAATTCTCTCACATTTGTTCAATTTACGTCGTTCCTATTTCGGATAGCGTCCTGGGCTAAGCGGCATCTAAAAGCGCATGAAATGGCGAGTATAATGCACTATTATACTTCTAGGATAAGGCAAACAGAGACTCGATTAGATCATTTTATATTACGGTTAATATAAGAATGCAGCGTGATTCTATCACATTTGTTCAAGTTACGTCGCTCCTATTTCAGATAGCGTACTGGGCTAGGCGGCATCTTAAAGCGCGTGGAATGGCGAGTAAAGTGCACTATTAAACTTCTATGATAGGGCAATCAGAGACCCGATTAGATCATTTTATATATTGGTTAATATAAGAATTCAACGAAATTCTATCACATTTGTAAAATTTACGTCGCTCCTATTACAGATAGCTTATTGGGCTTAGCGGCATCTCAAAGCACATGCAATGGCGAGTAAAATGCTCTATTAAACTTCTAGGGTAGGGCAAACAGAGACCCGATTAGACCATTTTATATTCTGGTTAATTTAAGAATTCAGCAAAATTCTATCACATTTGTTCAATTTACGTCGCTCCTATTCCAGATAGCGTATTGGGCTAAGCGGCATCTCAAAGCGCATGAAATGGCGAGTAAAATGCGCTATTAAACTTCTAGGATAAGGCAAACAGAGACCCGATTAGATCGTTTTATATTACGGTTAATATAAGAATTCAGCGTAATTCTATCACATTTGTTCAAGTTACGTCGCTCCTATTTCAGATAGCGTACTGGGCTAGGCGGCATCTTAAAGCGCGTGGAATGGCGAGTAAAATGCACTACTAATCTTCTATGATAGGGCAATCAGAGACCCGATTAGATCATTTTATATTTTGATTAATATAAGATTTCAGGGAAATTCTATCACATTTGTTCAATCTACGTCGCTCCTATTTCAGATGGCGTATTGGGCTAAGCGGGATCTCAAAGCGCATGAAATGGCGAGTGAAATGCACTACTAATCTTTTATGATACGGCAATCAGAGACCCGATTAGATCATTTTATATTTTGATTAATATAAGATTTCAGGGAAATTCTATCACATTTGTTCAATTTACGTCGCTCCTATTTCAGATAGCGTATTCGGCTAAGCGGCATCTCAAAGCGCATGAAATGGCGAATAAAATGCACTATTAAACTTCTAGGCTAGGGCGAACAGAGACCCGATCAGATCATTTTACATTATGGTTAATAAAAGAATTCAGCGAAATTCTATCACATTTGTTCAACTGACGTCGCTCCTATATCAGATAGCGTATTGGGCTAAGCGGCATCTCAAAGCGCATGAAATGGCGAGTGAAATGCACTATCAGACTTCTATGGTAGGGCGAACAGAGACCCGATTAGATCATTTTACATTAAGGTTAATATAAGAATTCACGGAAATTCTATCACATTTGTTCAATTTACGTCGCTCCTATTTCAAATAGCGTATTAGGCTATGCGGCATCTCAAAGCGCATGAAATGGCGAATAAAATTCACTATTAAACTTCTAGGGTAGGGCAAACAGAGACCCGATTAGAACATTTTACATTATGGTTAATAAAAGAATTCAGCGAAATTCTATCACATTTGTTCAAGTTACGTCGCTCCTATTTCAGATAGCGTACTGGGCTAGGCGGCATCTTAAAGCGCGTGGAATGGCGAGTAAAATGCACTACTAATCTTCTATGATAGGGCAATCAGAGACCCGATTAGATCATTTTATATTTTGATTAATATAAGATTTCAGGGAAATTCTATCACATTTGTTCAATCTACGTCGCTCCTATTTCAGATGGCGTATTGGGCTAAGCGGGATCTCAAAGCGCATGAAATGGCGAGTGAAATGCACTACTAATCTTTTATGGTACGGCAATCAGAGACCCGATTAGATCATTTTATATTTTGATTAATATAAGATTTCAGGGAAATTCTATCACATTTGTTCAATTTACGTCGCTCCTATTTCAGATAGCGTATTCGGCTAAGCGGCATCTCAAAGCGCATGAAATGGCGAATAAAATGCACTATTAAACTTCTAGGCTAGGGCGAACAGAGACCCGATCAGATCATTTTACATTATGGTTAATAAAAGAATTCAGCGAAATTCTATCACATTTGTTCAACTGACGTCGCTCCTATATCAGATAGCGTATTGGGCTAAGCGGCATCTCAAAGCGCATGAAATGGCGAGTGAAATGCACTATCAGACTTCTATGGTAGGGCGAACAGAGACCCGATTAGATCATTTTACATTAAGGTTAATATAAGAATTCACGGAAATTCTATCACATTTGTTCAATTTACGTCGCTCCTATTTCAAATAGCGTATTAGGCTATGCGGCATCTCAAAGCGCATGAAATGGCGAATAAAATTCACTATTAAACTTCTAGGGTAGGGCAAACAGAGACCCGATTAGAACATTTTATATTACGATTAATATAAGAATTCAGCGTAATTCTATCACATTTGTTCATCTTACGTCGCTCCTATTTCAGATAGCGTACTGGGCTAGACGGCATCTTAAAGCGCGTGGAAGGGCGAGTAAAATGCACTACTAAACTTCTATGATAGAGCAATCAGAGACCCGATTAGATCATTTTATATTTTGTTTAATATAAGATTTCAGGGAAATTCTATCACATTTGTCCAATTTACGTCGCTCCTATTTCAGATAGCGTATTGGGCTAAGCGGCATCCCAAAGCTCATGAAATGGCGAACAAAATGCACTATTAAACTTCTAGGCTAGGGCGAACAGAGACCCGATCAGATCATTTTACATTATGGTTAATAAAAGAATTCAGCGAAATTCTATCACATTTGTTCAACTTATATCGCTCCAATTACAGATAGCGTATTAGGCTAAGCGGCATCTCAAAGCGCATGAAATGACGAGTAAAATGCACTATTAAAGTTCTAGGGTAGGGCAAACAGAGACCCGATTAGATCATTTTATATTTTGGTTAATATAAGAATTCAACGAAATTCTATCACATGTGTAAAATTTACGTCGCTCCTATTACAGATAGCTTATTGGGCTTAGAGGCATCTCAAAGCGCATGAAATGACGAGTGAAATGCACTATTAAACTTCTAGGCTAGGGCAAACAGAGACCCGATTAGATCATTTTATATTACGGTTAATATAAGAATGCAGCGGGATTCTATCACATTTGTTCAATTTACGTCGCTCCTATTTCAGATAGCGTATTCGGCTAAGCGGCATCTCAAAGCGTGTGGAATGGCGAGTAAAATGCACTATTAACCTTCTATGATAGGGCAATCAGAGACCAGACTAGATCATTTTATACTTTGGTTAATATAAGAATTCATCGAAATTCTATCACATTTGTTCAATTTACGTCGCTCCTATTTCAGATAGCGTATTGGGCTAGGCGGCATCGCAAAGCGCATGAAATGACGAGTGAAATGCACTATTATACTTCTAGGGTAGGGCGAACAGAGACCCGAAGAGATCATTTTACATTAAGGTGAATATAAGAATGCAGCGTAATTCTGTCACATTTGTTCAACTTACGTCGCTCCTATTACAGATAGCGTATTGGGTTAAGCGTCATCTCAAAGCGCATGAAATGACGAGTGACATGCACTATTAAACTTCTAGGGTAGGGCGAACAGAGACCCGATTAGATCATTTTACATTAAGGTTAATATAAGTATTCAGCGAGATTCTATCACACTTGTTCAATTTGCGTCGCTTCTATTTCAGACAGCGTACTGGGCTAGGCGGCATCTTAAAGCGCGTGGAATGGCGAGTGAAATGCACTATTAACCTTCTATGATAGGGCAATCAGAGACTAGATTAGATCATTTTATACTTTGGTTAATATAAGAATTCAGCGAAATTCTATCACATTTGTTCAATTTACGTCGCTCCTATTTCAGATAGCGTATTGGGCTAAGCGGCATCTCAAAGCGCATGAAATGACGAGTGAAATGCACTATTCAACTTCTAGGGTAGGGCAAATAGGGACCCAATTAGATCATTTTATATTATGGTTAATTTAAGAATTCAGCGAAATTCTATCACATTTGTTCAATTTACGTCGTTCCTATTTCAGATAGCGTATTGTGCTAAGCGGCATCTCAAAGCGCATGAAATGGCAAGTAAAATGCACTATTAAACTTCTAGGGTAGGGCAATCAGTGACCCGATTAGATCATTTTATATTATAGTTAATTTAAGAATTCAGCGAAATTCTATCACATTTGTTCAATTTACGTCGCTCCTATTTCAGATAGCGTATTGGGCAAAGCGGCATTCAAAGCGTATGAAATGGCGAATAAAATGCACTATTAAAGTTCTAGGATAGGGCAAACAGAGACCCGATTAGATCATTTTATATTACGGTTAATATAAGAATTCAGCGTAATTCTATCACATTTGTTCAACTTACGTCGTTCCTATTTCAGATAGCGTACTGGGCTAGGCGGCATCTTAAAGCGCGTGGAATGGCGAGTAAAGTGCACTATTAAACTTCTATGATAGGGCAATCAGAGACCCGATTAGATCATTTTATATATTGGTTAATATAAGAATTCAACGAAATTCTATCACATTTGTAAAATTTACGTCGCTCCTACTTCAGATGGCGTATTGGGCTAAGCGGGATCTCAAAGCGCATGAAATGGCGAGTGAAATGCACCATTAGACTTCTATGGTAGGGCGAACAGAGACCCGATTAGATCATTTTACATTAATGTTAATACAAGGATTCACGGAAATTCTATCACATTTGTTCAATTTACGTCGCTCCTATTTCAGATAGCGTATTCGGCTAAGCGGCATCTCAAAGCGCATAAAATGGCGAATAAAATGCACTATTAAACTACTAGGCTAGGGCGAACAGAGACTCGATTAGATCATTTTATATTTTGGTTAATATAAGAATTCTGCGAAATTCTATCACATCTGTTCAATTTACGTCGCTCCTATTTCCGATAGCGTATTCGGCTAAGCGGCATCTCAAAGCGCATAAAATGGCGAATGAAATGCACTATTAAACTACTTGGCTAGGGCGAACAGAGACTCGATTAGATCATTTTATATTTTGGTTAATATAAGAATTCTGCGAAATTCTATCACATCTGTTCAATTTACGTCGCTCCTATTTCCGATAGCGTATTCGGCTAAGCGGCATCTCAAAGCGCATAAAATGGCGAATAAAATGCACTATTAAACTACTAGGCTAGGGCGAACAGAGACCCGATTAGATCATTTTACATTAAGGTTAATATAAGAATTCAACGAAATTCTATCACATTTGTTCAATTTACGTCGCTTCTATTACAGATAGCTTATTGGGCTTAGCGGCATCTCAAAGCGCATGAAATGACGAGTGAAATGCACTATTAAACTTCTAGGGTAGGGCAAACAGAGACCCGATTAGATCATTTTATATTTTGTTTAATATAAGATTTCAGGGAAATAGTATCACATTTCTTCAATTTACGTCGCTCCAATTTCTGATAGCGTATTGGGCTAAGCGGCATCTCAAAGCGCTTGAAATGGCGAATAAAATGCACTATTAAACTTCTAGGCTAGGGCGAACAGAGACCCGAGCAGATCATTTTACATTATGGTTAATAAAAGAATTCAGCGAAATTCTATCACATTTGTTCAACTTACGTCGCTCCTATTTCAGATAGCGTATTGGGCTAAGCGGCATCGCAAAGCGCATGTAATGGCGAGTGAAATGCACCATTAGACTTCTATGGTAGGGCGAACAGTGACCCGATTAGATCATTTTATATTTTGGTTAATATAAGAATTCAGTGAAATTCTATCACATTTGTTCAATTTACGTCGCTCCTATTTCAAATAGCGTATTGGGCTCAGCGGCATCTCAAAGCGCATGAAATGGCGAGCAAAATGCACTATTAAACTTCTAGGGTAGGGCAAACAGAGACCCGATTAGATCATTTTATATTTTGGTTAATATAAGAATGCAACGAAATTCTATCACATTTGTAAAGTTTACGTCGCTCCTATTACAGATAGCTTATTGGGATTAGCGGCATCTCAAAGCACATGCAATGGCGAGTAAAATGCACTATTAAACATCTACGGTAGGGCAAACAGAGACCCGATTAGATCATTTTATATTATGGTTAATTTAAGAATTCAGTGAAATTCTATCACATTTGTTCAATTTACGTCGTTCCTATTTCAGATAGCGTCCTAGGCTAAGCGGCATCTAAAAGCGCATGAAATGGCGAATAAAATGCACTATTAAACTTCTAGGATAGGCGAACAGAGACCCGATTAGATCATTTTATATTATGGTTAATATAAGATTTCAGGGAGATTCTATCACATCTGTTCAATTTACGTCGCTCCTATTTCCGATAGCGTATTCGGCTAAGCGGCATCTCAAAGCGCATAAAATGGCGAATAAAATGCACTATTAAACTACTAGGCTAGGGCGAACAGAGACCCGATTAGATCATTTTATATTATGGTTAATATAAGATTTCAGGGAGATTCTATCACATCTGTTCAATTTACGTCGCTCCTATTTCAGATAGCGTATTCGGCTAAGCGGCATCTCAAAGCGCATAAAATGGCGAATAAAATGCACTATTAAACTACTAGGCTAGGGCGAATAGAGACTCGATTAGATCATTTTATATTTTGGTTAATATAAGAACCCTGCGAAATTCTATCACATTTGTTCAATTTACGTCGCTCCTATTTCAGATAGCTTATTGGTCTTAGCGGCATCTCAATCCGCATGAAATGACGAGTATAATGCACTATTAAACTTCTAGGATAAGGCAAACAGAGACCCGATTAGATCATTTTACATTAAGGTTAATATAAGAATTCAACGAAATTCTATCACATTTGTTCAATTTACGTCGCTTCTATTACAGATAGCTTATTGGGCTTAGCGGCATCTCAAAGCGCATGAAATGACGAGTGAAATGCAGTATTAAACTTCTAGGGTAGGGCAAACAGAGACCCGATTAGGTCATTTTATATTATGGTTAATTTAAGAATTCAGCAAAATTCTCTCACATTTGTTCAATTTACGTCGTTCCTATTTCAGATAGCGTCCTGGGCTAAGCGGCATCTAAAAGCGCATGAAATGGCGAGTATAATGCACTATTATACTTCTAGGATAAGGCAAACAGAGACCCGATTAGATCATTTTATATTACGGTTAATATAAGAATGCAGCGTGATTCTATCACATTTGTTCAAGTTACGTCGCTCCTATTTCAGATAGCGTACTGGGCTAGGCGGCATCTGAAAGCGCGTGGAATGGCGAGTGAAATGCACTATTAAACTTCTATGATAGGGCAATCAGAGACCCGATTAGATCATTTTATGTTTTGGTTAATATAAGAATTCAACGAAATTCTATCACATTTGTAAAATTTACGTCGCTACTATTTCAGATAGCGTACTGGGCTAGGCGGCATCTTAAAGCGCATGAAATGACGAGTGAAATGCACTATTAAACTTCTATGGTAGGGCAAACAGAGACCCGATTAGATCATTTTATATTTTG
>CAKAJE020000188.1:0-46375 GCA_916610135.2 Macropis europaea
TTTCTTCAAGTCGCTCCTATTTCAGGTAGCGTACTGGGCTAGGCGGCATCTTAAAGTGCGTGGAATGGCGAGTAACATGCTCTATTAAACTTCTAGGATAAGGCAAACAGAGACCCGATTAGATCATTTTATATTACGGTTAATATAAGAATTCGGCGTAATTCTATCACATTTGTTCAATTTACGTCGCTGCTATTCCAGATAGCTTATTGTGCTTAGCGGCATCTCAAAGCGCATGAAATGACGAGTGAAATGCAGTATTAAACTTCTAGGATAAGGCAAACAGAGTCCCGATTAGATCATTTTATATTTTGGTTAATATAAGAATTCAGCGAAATTCTATCACATTTGTTCAACTTACGTCGCTCCTATTTCAGATAGCGTATTGGGCTAGGCGGCATCTCAAAGAGCATGAAATGGCGAGTAAAATGCACTAGTAGACTTCTACGGTAGGGCGAACAGAGACCCGATTAAATCATTTTACATTAAGGTTAATATAAGTATTCAGGGAAATTCTATCACATTTGTTCAATTTACGTCGCTCCTATTTCAGATAGCGTATTGGGCTAAGCGGCATCTCAAAGCGGATGAAATGGCGAGCAAAGTGAACTATTAAACTTCTAGGGTAGGGCAAACAGAGACCCGATTAGATAATTTTATATTACGGTTAATATAAGAATTCAGCGAAATTCTATCACAATAGTTCAATTTACGTCGCTCCTA
Organism: Macropis europaea; assembly: GCA_916610135.2. Lineage (NCBI taxonomy): Eukaryota > Metazoa > Arthropoda > Insecta > Hymenoptera > Melittidae > Macropis > Macropis europaea. Next base: position 724 of record CAKAJE020000188.1, read on the forward strand.
TTTCAGATAGCGTATTGGTCTAAGCGGCATCTCTAAGCGCATGAAATGGCGAGTAAAATGCACTATTAATCTTCTAGGGTAAGGCAAACAGAGACCCGATTAGATCATTTTATATCATATACGGTTAATATAAGAATTCCAGCGTAAGTCTATCACATTTGTTCAATTTACGTCGCTCCTAATTCAGATAGCGTATTCGGCTAAGCGGCATCTCAAAGCGCATGAAGTGGCGAATGAAATGCACTCTTAAACTTCTAGGCTAGGGCGTACAGAGACCCGATCAGATCATTTTACATTATGGTTAATAAAAGAATTCAGCGAAATTTTATCACATTTGTTCAACTTACGTCGCTCCTATTTCAGATAGCGTATTGGGCTAGGCGGCATCTCAAAGAGCATGAAATGGCGAGTAAAATGCACTAGTGGACTTCTACGGTAGGGCGAACAGAGACCCGATTAAATCATTTTATATTATGGTTAATTTATGACTTCTGCAAAATTCTATCACATTTGTCCAATTTACGTCGCTCCTATTTCAGATAGCGTACTGGGTTCGGCCGCATCTTAAAGCGCGTGGAATGGCGAGTGAAATGCACTATTAGACTTCTATGGTAGGGCGAACAGAGACCCGATTAGATCGTTTTATATTATGGTTAATTTAAGAATTCAGCGAAATTCTACCACATTTGTTCAATTTACGTCGCTCCTATTTCAGATAGCGTATTGGGCTAAGCGGCATCTCAAAGCGCATGAAATGGCGAGTAAAATGCACTATTAAACTTCTAGGATAAGGCAAACAGAGACCCGATTAGATCATTTTATATTACGGTTAATATAAGAATTCAGCGTAATTCTATCACATTTGTTCAATTTACGTCGCCCCTATTTCAGATAGCGTATTGTGCTAAGCGGCATCTCAAAGCGCATGAAATGGCGAGTGAAATGCACTATTAGACTTCTATGGTAGGGCGAACAGAGACCCGATTAGATCGTTTTATATTATGGTTAATTTAAGAATTCAGCGAAATTCTACCACATTTGTTCAATTTACGTCGCTCCTATTTCAGATAGCGTATTGGGCTAAGCGGCATCTCAAAGCGCATGAAATGGCGAGTGAAATGCACTATTACACTTCTAGGGTAGGGCGAACAGAGACCCGATTAGATCATTTTACATTAAGGTTAATATAAGTATTCAGGGAAATTCTATCACATTTGTTCAATTTACGTCGCTCCTATTTCAGATAGCGTATTGGGCTAAGCGGCATCTCAAAGCGCATGAAATGGCGAGCAAAGTGCACTATTAAACTTCTAGGGTACGGCAAACAGAGACCCGATTAGATAATTTTATATTACGGTTAATATAAGAATTCAGCGAAATTCTATCACAATAGTTCAATTTACGTCGCTCCTATTTCAGATAGCGTATTGGTCTAAGCGGCATCTCTAAGCGCATGAAATGGCGAGTAAAATGCACTATTAATCTTCTAGGGTAAGGCAAACAGAGACCCGATTAGATCATTTTATATCATATACGGTTAATATAAGAATTCAGCGTAAGTCTATCACATTTGTTCAACTTACGTCGCTCCTATTTCAGATAGCGTATTGGGCTAGGCGGCATCTCAAAGAGCATGAAATGGCGAGTAAAATGCACTAGTAGACTTCTACGGTAGGGCGAACAGAGACCCGATTAAATCATTTTATATTATGGTTAATTTATGACTTCTGCAAAATTCTATCACATTTGTTCAATTTACGTCGCTCCTATTTCAGATAGCGTACTGGGTTCGGCCGCATCTTAAAGCGCGTGGAATGGCGAGTGAAATGCACTATTAGACTTCTATGGTAGGGCGAACAGAGACCCGATTAGATCGTTTTATATTATGGTTAATTTAAGAATTCAGCGAAATTCTACCACATTTGTTCAATTTACGTCGCTCCTATTTCAGATAGCGTATTGGGCTAAGCGGCATCTCAAAGCGCATGAAATGGCGAGTAAAATGCACTATTAAACTTCTAGGATAAGGCAAACAGAGACCCGATTAGATCATTTTATATTACGGTTAATATAAGAATTCAGCGTAATTCTATCACATTTGTTCAATTTACGTCGCTCCTATTTCAGATAGCGTATTGGGCTAAGCGGCATCTCAAAGCGCATGAAATGGCGAGTGAAATGCACTATTAGACTTCTATGGTAGGGCGAACAGAGACCCGATTAGATCGTTTTATATTATGGTTAATTTAAGAATTCAGCGAAATTCTACCACATTTGTTCAATTTACGTCGCTCCTATTTCAGATAGCGTATTGGGCTAAGCGGCATCTCAAAGCGCATGAAATGGCGAGTGAAATGCACTATTACACTTCTAGGGTAGGGCGAACAGAGACCCGATTAGATCATTTTACATTAAGGTTAATATAAGTATTCAGGGAAATTCTATCACATTTGTTCAATTTACGTCGCTCCTATTTCAGATAGCGTATTGGGCTAAGCGGCATCTCAAAGCGCATGAAATGGCGAGCAAAGTGCACTATTAAACTTCTAGGGTACGGCAAACAGAGACCCGATTAGATAATTTTATATTACGGTTAATATAAGAATTCAGCGAAATTCTATCACAATAGTTCAATTTACGTCGCTCCTATTTCAGATAGCGTATTGGTCTAAGCGGCATCTCTAAGCGCATGAAATGGCGAGTAAAATGCACTATTAATCTTCTAGGGTAAGGCAAACAGAGACCCGATTAGATCATTTTATATCATATACGGTTAATATAAGAATTCAGCGTAAGTCTATCACATTTGTTCAATTTACGTCGCTCCTATTTCAGATAGCTTATTGGGCTAAGCGGCATCTCAAAGCGCATGAAATGACGAGTGAAATGCGCTATAAAACTTCTAGGGTACGGCGAACAAAGATCCGATTAGATCATTTTACATTAAGGTTAATATAAGAATTCAGCGAAACTCTATCACATTTGTTCAATTTACGTCGCTCATATTTCAGATAGCATATTGGGCTAAGCGGCATCTGAAGGCGCACGAAATGGCGAGTAAAATGCCCTATTAAACTTCTAGGGTAGGGCAAACAGAGACCGGATAAGGTCATTTTATATTATGGTTAATTTAAGAATTCAGCGAAACTCTATCATATTTGTTCAATTTACGTCGCTCCTATTTCAGATAGCGTATTGGGCTGAGCGGCATCTCAATGCGCATGATATGGCGAGTAAAATGCACTATTAAACTTCTAGGATAAGGCAAACAGAGACCCGATTATATCATTTTATATTACGGTTAATATAAGAATTCAGCGTAATTCTATCACATTTGTTCAACTTACGTCGCTCCTATTTCAGATAGCGTACTGGGCTAGGCGGCATCTTAAAGCGCGTGGAATGGCGGGTAAAATGCACTATTAAACTTCTATGATAGGGCTATCAGAGACCCGATTAGATCATTTTATATTTTGGTTAATATAAGAATTCAGCGAAATTCTATCACAATTGTTCAATTTACGTCGCTCCTATTTCAGATAGCGTATTGGGCTAAGCGGCATCTCAAGTCGCATGAAATGGCGAGTAAAATGCACTATTAAAGTTCTAGGGTAAGGCAAACAGAGACCCGATTAGATCATTTTATATTATGGTTAATTTAAGAATTCAGCCAAATTCTATCACATTTGTTCAATTTACGTCGCTACTATTTCAGATAGCTTATTGGGCTAAGCGCCATCTCAAAGCGCATGAAATGGCGAGTAAAATGCACTATTAAACTTCTAGGGTAGGGCAAACAGAGACCCGATTAGATCATTTTATATTATGGTTAATTTAAGAATTCAGCAAAATTCTATCACATTTGTTCAATTTACATCGCTCCTATTTCAGATATCGTATTGGGGTAAGCGGCAACTCAAAGCGCATGAAATGACGAGTGAAGTGCAGTATTAAACTTCTAGGATAGGGCGAACAGAGAACCGATTAGATCATTTTACATTAAGGTTAATATAAGAATTCTGGGTAATTCTATCACGTTTGTTCAATGTACGACGCTCCTATTTCAGATAGCGTATTGGGCTAAGCGGCATATCAAAGCGCATGAAATGGCGAGCAAAATGCACTGTTAAACTTCTAGGGTAAGGCAAACAGAGACCCGATTAGATCATTTTATATTTTGGTTAATATAAGAATTCAACGAAATTCTATCACATTTGTTCAACTTACGTCGCTCCTATTTCAGATAGCGTATTGGGATAAGCGGCATCTCAAAGCGCATGAAATGGCGAGTAAAATGCGCAATTAAACTACTAGGGTAGGGCAAACAGAGACCCGATTAGATCATTTTATATTATGGTTAATTTAAGAATTCAGCAAAATTCTATCACATTTGTTCAATTTACGTCGCTCCTATTTCAGATAGCGTTCTGGGCTAGGCGGCATCTTAAAGCGCGTGGAATGGCGAGTAGAATGCACTACTAAACTTCTATGATAGGGCAAACAGAGACCCGAGTAGGTCATTTTATATTATGGTTAATTTAAGAATTCAGCAAAATTGTATCACATTTGTTCAATTTACGTCGTTCCTATTTCAGATAGCGTCCTGGGCTAAGCGGCATCTAAAAGCGCATGAAATGGCGAGTGTAATACACTATTATACTTCTAGGATAAGGCAAACAGAGACCCGATTAGATCATTTTATATTACGGTTAATATAAGAATTCAGCGTAATTCTATCACATTTGTTCAACTTACGTCGTTCCTATTTCAGATAGCGTACTGGGCTAGGCGGCATCTTAAAGCGCGTGGAATGGCGAGTAAAATGCACTATTAAACTTCTATGATAGGGCAATCAGAGACCCGATTAGATCATTTTATATATTGGTTAATATAAGAATTCAACGAAATTCTATCACATTTGTAAAATTTACGTCGCTCCTATTACAGATAGCTTATTGGACTTAGCGGCATCTCAAAGCGCATGAAATGACGAGTGAAATGCACTATTAAACTTCTAGGGTAGGGCAAACAGAGACCCGATTAGATCATTTTATATTATGGTTAAATTAAGAATTCAGCGAAATTCTATCACATTTGCTCAATTTACGTCGCTCCTATTTCAGATAGCGTACTGGGCTAGGCGGCATCTTAAAGCGCTCGAAATGGCGAGTAAAATGCACTATTAAACTTCTATGCTAGGGCAATCAGAGACCCGATTAGATCATTTTATATTACGGTTAATATAAGAATTCAGCGTAATTCTATCACATTTGTTCAACTTACGTCGCTCCTACTTCAGGTAGCGTACTGGGCTAGGCGGCATCTTAAAGCGCGTGGAATGGCGAGTAAAATGCACGGATAAACTTCTATGATAGGGCAATCAGAGACCCGATTATATCATTTTATATTTTGTTTAATATAAGATTTCAGGGAAATTCTATCACATTTGTTTAATTTACGTCGCTCCTATTTCAGATAGCGTATTGGGCGAAGCGGCATCTCAAAGCACATGAAATGGCGAGTAAAATGCACTATTAAACTTCTAGGGTAGGTCAAACAGATACCCGCTTAGATCATTTTATATTATGGTTAATTTAAGAATTCAGTGAAATTCTTTCACACTTGTTCAATTTACGTCGCTCCTATTTCAGATAGCGTGTTGGGCTAAGCGGCATCTCAAAGCGCATGAAATGGCGAGTAGAATGCAATACTAAACTTCTAGGATAAGGCAAACAGAGACCCGATTAGATTATTTTATATTTTGGTTAATATAAGAATTCAGCGAAATTCTATCACATTTGTTCAACTTACGTCGCTCCTATTTCAGATAGCGTATTGGGATAAGCGGCATCTCAAAGCGCATGAAATGGCGAGTAAAATGCACAATTAAACCACTAGGGTAGGGCAAACAGAGACCCGATTAGATCATTTTATATTGTGGTTAATATAAGAATTCAGCGTAATTCTATCACATTTGTTCAACTTACGTCGCTCCTATTTCAGGTAGCGTACTGCGCTAGGCGGCATCTTAAAGCGCGTGGAATGGCGATTAAAATGCACTATTAAACTTCTAGGATAAGGCAAACAGAGACCAGATTAGATCATTTTATACTTTGGTTAATATAAGAATTCAGCGAAATTCTATCACATTTGTTCAATTTACGTCGCTCATATTTCAGATAGCGTATTGGGCTAAGCGGCACCTCAAAGCGCATGAAATGGCGAGTAAAATGCACTATTAAACTTCTAGGGTAGGGCAATCAGTGACCAGATTAGATCATTTTATATTATAGATAATTTAAGAATTCAGCGAAATTCTATCACATTTGTTCAATTTACGTCGCTCCTATTTAAGATAGCGTATTGAGCTAAGCGGCATCTCGAAGCGCATGAAATGGCGAGTATAATGCACTATTAAACTTCTAGGATAAGGCAAACAGATACCCGGTTAGATCACTTTATATTACGGTTAATATAAGAATGCAGCGTAATTCTATCACATTTGTTCAAGTTACGTCGCTCCTATTTCAGATAGCGTACTGGGCTAGGCGGCACCTTAAAGCGCGTGGAATGGCGAGTAAAATGCACTACTAATCTTCTATGATAGGGCAAACAGAGACCCGATTAGATCATTTTATATTATGGTTAATTTAAGAATTCAGCAAAATTCTATCACATTCGTTCAATTTACGTCGCTCCTATTTCAGATAGCGTATTGGGCTAAGCGGCATCTCAAAGCGCATGAAATGGCGAATAAAATGCACTATTAAACTTCTAGGCTAGGGCGAACAGAGACCCGAGCAGATCATTTTACATTATGGTTAATAAAAGAATTCAGCGTAATTCTATCACATTTGTTCAACTTACGTCGCTGCTATTTCAGATAGCTTATCGGGCTAAGCGGCATCTCAAAGCGCATGAAATGGCGAGTAAAATGCAATACTAAACTTCTAGGATAAGGCAAACAGAGACCCGATTAGATCATTTTATATTTTTGTTAATATAAGAATTCAGCGAAATTCTATCACATTTGTTCAATTTACGTCGCTCGTATTTCCGATAGCGTATTGGGCTAAGCGGCATCTCAAAGCGCATGAAATGGCGAGTAAAATGCACTATTAAACTTCTAGGGTAGGGCAATCAGTGACCCGATTAGATCATTTTATATTATAGTTAATTTAAGAATTCAGCGATATACTATCACATTTGTTCAATTTACGTCGCTCCTATTGCAGATAGCGTATTGGGCTAAGCGGCACCTCAAAGCGCATGAAATGACGAGTGAAATGCACTATTAAACTTCTAGGGTAGGGCGAACAGAGACCCGATTAGATCATTTTATATTACGGTTAATATAAGAATTCAGCGTAATTCTATCACATTTGTTCATCTTACGTCGCTCCTATTTCAGATAGCCTACTGACCTATGCGGCATCTTAAAGCGCGTGGAAGGGCGAGTAAAATGCACTACTAAACTTCTATGATAGAGCAATCAGAGACCCGATTAGATCATTTTATATTTTGTTTAATATTAGATTTCAGGGAAATTCTATCACATTTGTACAATTTACGTCGCTCCTATTTCAGATAGCGTATTGGGCTAAGCGGCATCTCAAAGCGCATGAAATGGCGAGTGAAATGCACTATTAGACTTCTATGGTAGGACGAACGGAGACCCGATTGGATCATTTTATATTATGGTTAATTTAAGAATTCAGCGAAATTCTATCACATTTGTTCAATTTACGTCGCTCCAATTTCAGATAGCGTATTGGGCTAAGCGGCATCTCAAAGCGCATGAAATGGTGAATAAAATGCACTATTAAACTTCTAGGCTAGGGCGAACAGAGACCCGAGCAGATCATTTTACATTATGGTTAATAAAAGAATTCAGCGTAATTCTATCACATTTGTTCAACTTACGTCGCTCCTATTTCAGATAGCGTATTGGGCTAAGCGGCATCTCAAAGCGCATGAAATGGCGAGTGAAATGCACTATTAGACTTCTATGGTAGGGCGAACAGAGACCCGATTGGATCATTTTACATTAAGGTTAATATAAGAATTCACGGAAATTCTATCACATTTGTTCAATTTACGTCGCTCCTATTCCAGATAGCGTATTGGGCTAAGCGGCATCTCAAAGCGCATGAAATGGCGAGTAAAATGCGCTATTAAACTTCTAGGATAAGGCAAACACAGACCCGATTAGATCATTTTATATTACGGTTAATATAAGAATGCAGCGTAATTCTATCACATTTGATCAAGTTACGTCGCTCCTATTTCTGATCGCGTACTGGGCTAGGCGACATCTTAAAGCGCGTGGAATGGCGAGTAAAATGCACTACTAATCATCTATGATAGGGCAGTCAGAGACCCGATTAGATCATTTTATATTTTGTTTAATATAAGATTTCAGGGAAATCCTATCACATTTGTTCTATTTACGTCGCTCCTATTTCAGTTAGCGTATTGGGCTAACCGGCATCTCAAAGCGCATGAAATGGCGAATAAAATGGACTATTAAACTTCTAGGGTAGGGCAAACAGAGACCCGATTAGATCATTTTATATTACGGTTAATATAAGAATTCAGCGTAATTCTATCACATTTCTTCAAATTACGTCGCTCCTATTTCAGATAGCGTCCTGGGCTGGCCGGCATCTTAAAGCGCGTGGAATGGCGAGTAAAATGCACTATTAAACTTCAATGATAGGGCAATCAGTGACCCGATTAGATCATTTTATATTATAGTTAATTTAAGAATTCAGCGAAATTCTATCACATTTGTTCAATTTACGTCGCACCTGTTTCAGATAGCGTATTGGGCTAAGCGGCATCTCGAAGCGCATGAAATGGCGAGTATAATGCACTATTAAACTTCTAGGATAAGGCAAACAGATACCCGATTAGATCATTTTATATTATGGTTAATATAAGAATTCAGCGAAATTCTATCACATTTGTTCAATTTACGTCGCTCATATTTCAGATAGCGTATTGGGCTAAGCGGCATCACAAAGCGCATGAAATGGCAAGTAAAATGCACTATTAAACTTCTAGGGTAGGGCAATCAGTGACCCGATTAGATCATTTTATATTATGGTTAATTTAAGAATTCAGCAAAATTCTATCACATTCGTTCAATTTAGGTCGCTCCTATTTCAGATAGCGTATTGGGCTAAGCGGCATCTCAAAGCGCATGAAATGGCGAGTGAAATGCACTATAAGACTTCTATGGTAGGGCGAACAGAGACCAGATTAGATCATTTTACATTCTGGTTAATAAAATAATTCAGCGAAATTCTATCACATTTGTTCAACTTTCGTCGCTCCTATTTCAGATAGCGTATTGAGCTAAGCGGCAGCTGAAAGCACATCAAATGACGAGTGAAATGCACTATTAAACTTCTAGGGTAGGGCGAACAGAGACCCGATTAGATCATTTTACATTAAGGTTAATATAAGAATTCAGGGAAATTCTATCACATTTGTTCAATTTACGTCGCTCCTATTTCGGATAGCGTACTGGGCTAGGCGGCATCCTAAAGCGCGTGGAGTGGCGAGTAAAATGCACTATTAAACTTGTATGATAGGGCAATCAGAGACGCGATTAGATCATTTTATATTTTGTTTAATACAAGATTTCAGGGAAATTCTATCACATTTGTTCAATTCGTGTCGCTGATATTTCAGATAGCGTATTGGGCTAAGCGGCATCTCAAAGCGCATGAAATGGCGAGTAAAATGCACTATTAAACTTCTAGGGTAGGGCAATCAGTGACCCGATTAGATCATTTTATATTATAGATAATTTAAGAATTCAGCGAAATTCTATCACATTTGTTCAATTTACGTCGCTCCTATTTAAGATAGCGTATTGAGCTAAGCGGCATCTCGAAGCGCATGAAATGGCGAGTATAATGCACTATTAAACTTCTAGGATAAGGCAAACAGATACCCGATTAGATCACTTTATATTACGGTTAATATAAGAATGCAGCGTAATTCTATCACATTTGTTCAAGTTACGTCGCTCCTATTTCAGATAGCGTACTGGGCTAGGCGGCATCTTAAAGCGCGTGGAATGGCGAGTAAAATGCACTATTAAACTTCTAGGCTAGGGCGAACAGAGACCCGAGCAGATCATTTTACATTATGGTTAATAAAAGAATTCAGCGTAATTCTATCACATTTGTTCAACTTACGTCGCTCCTATTTCAGATAGCTTATCGGGCTAAGCGGCACCTCAAAGCGCATGAAATGGCGAGTAAAATGCAATACTAAACTTCTAGGATAAGGCAAACAGGGACCCGATTAGATCATTTTATATTTTTGTTAATATAAGAATTCAGCGAAATTCTATCACATTTGTTCAATTTACGTCGCTCGTATTTCCGATAGCGTATTGGGCTAAGCGGCATCTCAAAGCGCATGAAATGGCGAGTAAAATGCACTATTAAACATCTAGGGTAGGGCAATCAGTGACCCGATTAGATCATTTTATATTATAGTTAATTTAAGAATTCAGCGATATTCTATCACATTTCTTCAATTTACGTCGCTCCTATTGCAGATAGCGTATTGGGTTAAGCGGCGTCTCAAAGCGCATGAAATTGCGAGTAAAATGCACTATTAAACTTCTAGGGTAGAGCAAACAGAGACCCGATTAGATCATTTTATATTATGGTTAATATAAGAATTCAGCGAAATTCTATCACATTTGTTCAATTTGCGTCGCTCATATTTCAGATAGCGTATTGGGATAAGCGGCATCTCAAAGCGCATGAAATGGCGCGTAAAATGCGCTATTAAACTTCTAGGATAAGGCAAACGGAGACCCGATTAGTTCATTTTATATTACGGTTAATATAAGAATTCAGCGTAATTCTATCACATTTCTTCAAATTACGTCGCTCCTATTTCAGATAGCGTACTGGGCTGGCAGGCATCTTAAACCGCGTGGAATGGCGAGTAAAATGCACTATTAAGCTTCTATGGTAGGGCAATCAGAGACCCGATTAGATCATTTTATATTTTGGTTAATATAAGAATTCAACGAAATTCTATCACATTTGTAAAATTTACGTCGCTCCTATTACAGATAGCTTATTGGGCTTAGCGGCATCTCAAAGCGCATGAAATGACGAGTGAAATGCACTATTAAACTTCTAGGGAAGGGCAAACAGAGACCCGATTAGATCATTTTATATTATGGTTAATTTAAGAATTCAGCAAAATTCTATCACATTTGTTCAATCTACGTCGCTCCTATTTCAGATAGCGTACTGGGCTAGGCGGCATCTTAAAGCGGGTGGAATGGCGAGTAGAATGCACTATTAAAATTCTATGGTAGGGCAAACAGAGACTCGATTAGATCATTTTACATTAATGTTAATAAAAGAATTCAGCGAAATTCTATCACATTTGTTCAACTTACGTCGCTCCTATTTCAGATAGCGTATTGGGCTAAGCGGCACCTCAAAGCGCATGAAATGGCGAGTGAAATGCACTATTAGACTTCTATGGTAGGGCGAACAGAGACCCGATTGGATCATTTTACATTAAGGTTTATATAAGAATTCACGGAAATTCTATCACATTTGTTCAATTTACGTCGCTCCTATTTCAGATAGCGTATTGGGCTAAGCGGCCTCTCAAAGCGCATGAAATGGCGCGCAAAATGCGCTATTATACTTCTAGGATAAGGCAAACGGAGACCCGATTAGTTCATTTTATATTACGGTTAATATAAGAATTCAGCGTAATTCTATCACATTTGTTCATCTTACGTCGCTCCTATTTCAGATAGCCTACTGACCTATGCGGCATCTTAAAGCGCGTGGAAGGGCGAGTAAAATGCACTACTAAACTTCTATGATAGAGCAATCAGAGACCCGATTAGATCATTTTATATTTTGTTTAATATTAGATTTCAGGGAAATTCTATCACATTTGTTCAATTTACGTCGCTCCTATTTCAGATAGCGTATTGGGCTAAGCGGCATCTCAAAGCGCATGAAATGGCGAGTGAAATGCACTATTAGACTTCTATGGTAGGACGAACGGAGACCCGATTGGATGATTTTATATTATGGTTAATTTAAGAATTCAGCGAAATTCTATCACATTTGTTCAATTTACGTCGCTCCAATTTCAGATAGCGTATTGGGCTAAGCGGCATCTCAAAGCGCATGAAATGATGAATAAAATGCACTATTAAACTTCTATGATAGGGCAATCAGTGACCCGATTAGATCATTTTATATTATAGTTAATTTAAGAATTCAGCGAAATTCTATCACATTTGTTCAATTTACGTCGCACCTGTTTCAGATAGCGTATTGGGCTAAGCGGCATGTCAAAGCGCATGAAATGGCGAGTAAAATGCAATACTAAACTTCTAGGATAAGGCAAACAGAGACCCGATTAGATCATTTTATATTTTTGTTAATATAAGAATTCAGCGAAATTCTATCACATTTGTTCAATTTACGTCACTCATATTTCCGATAGCGTATTGGGCTAAGCGGCATCTCAAAGCGCATGAAATGGCGAGTAAAATGCACTATTAAACTTCTAGGGTAGGGCAATCAGTGACCCGATTAGATCATTTCATATTATAGTTAATTTAAGAATTCAGCGATATTCTATCACATTTGTTCAATTTACGTCGCTCCTATTGCAGATAGCGTATTGGGTTAAGCGGCACCTCAAAGCGCATGAAATTGCGAGTAAAATGCACTATTAAACTTCTAGCGTAGAACAAACAGAGACCCAATTAGATCATTTTATATTATGGTTAATATAAGAATTCAGCGAAATTATATCACATTTGTTCAATTTGCGTCGCTCATATTTCAGATAGCGTATTGGGCTAAGCGGCATCTCAAAGCGCATGAAATGGCGCGTAAAGTGCGCTATTAAACTTCTAGGATAAGGCAAACGGAGACCCGATTAGTTCATTTTATATTACGGTTAATATAAGAATGCAGCGTAATTCTATCACATTTCTTCAAATTACGTCGCTCCTATTTCAGATAGCGTACTAGGCTGGCCGGCATCTTAATCCGCGTGGAATGGCGAGTAAAATGCACTATTAAGCTTCTATGATAGGGCATTCACAGACCCGATTAGATCATTTTATATTTTGTTTAATATAAGATTTCAGGGAAATTCTATCACATTTGTTCAATTTACGTCGCTCCTATTTCAGTTAGCGTATTGGGCTAACCGGCATCTCAAAGCGCATGAAATGGCGAATAAAATGGACAATTAAACTTCTAGGGTACGGCAAACGGAGACCCGATTAGATCATTTTATATTACGGTTAATATAAGAATTCAGCGTAATTCTATCACATTTCTTCAAATTACGTCGCTCCTATTTCAGATAGCGTCCTGGGCTGGCCGGCATCTTAAAGCGCGTGGAATGGCGAGTAAAATGCACTATTAAACTTCTATGATAGGGCAATCAGTGACCCGATTAGATAATTTTATATTATAGTTAATTTAAGAATTCAGCGAAATTCTATCACATTTGTTCATTTTACGTCGCTCCTATTTCAGATAGCGTATTGGGCTAAGCGGCATCTCAAAGCGCATGAAATGGCGAGCAAAATGCACTATTAAACTTCTATGATAGGGCAATCAGTGACCCGATTAGATCCTTTTATATTATAGTTAATTTAAGAATTCAGCGAAATTCTATCACATTTGTTCATTTTACGTCGCTCCTATTTCAGATAGCGTATTGGGCTAAGCGGCATCTCAAAGCGCATGAAATGGCGAGCAAAATGCACTATTAAACTTCTAGCGTAGGGCAAACAGAGACCCGATTAGTTCATTTTGTACTATGGTTAATTTAAGAATTCAGCAAAATTCTATCACGTTTGTTCAATTTACGTCGCTCCTATTGCAGATAGCGTGTTGGGTTAAGCGGCATCTCGAAGCGCATGAAATGGCGAGTATAATGCACTATTAAACTTCTAGGGTAGGGCAATCAGTGACCCGATTAGATCATTTTATATTATAGTTAATTTAAGAATTCAGCGAAATTCTATCACATTTGTTCAATTTACGTCGCTCCTATTTCAGATAGCGTATTGGGCTATGCGGCATCTTAAAGCGCTCGGAATGGCGAGTAAAATGCACTATTAAACTTCTATGCTAGGGCAATCAGAGACCCGATTAGATCATTTTATATTTTGGTTAATATAAGAATTCAGTGAAATTCTATCACATTTGTTCAATTTACGTCGCTCCTATTTCAGATAGCGTATTGGGCAAAGCGGCATCTCAAAGCGTATGAAATGGCGAGTAAAATGCACTATAAGACTTCTATGGTAGGGCGAACAGAGACCAGATTAGATCATTTTACATTCTGGTTAATAAAATAATTCAGCGAAATTCTATCACATTTGTTCAACTTTCGTCGCTCCTATTTCAGATAGCGTATTGAGCTAAGCGGCAGCTGAAAGCACATGAAATGACGAGTGAAATGCACTATTAAACTTCTAGGGTAGGGCGAACAGAGACCCGATTAGATCATTTTACATTAAGGTTAATATAAGAATTCAGGGAAATTCTATCACATTTGTTCAATTTACGTCGCTCCTATTTCAGATAGTGTACTGGGCTGCCAGGCATCTTAAAGCGCGTGGAATGGCGAGTAAAATGCACTATTAAACTTCTATGATAGGGCAATCAGTGACCCGATTAGATCATTTTATATTATAGTTAATTTAAGAATTCAGCGAAATTCTATCACATTTGTTCAATTTACGTCGCACCTGTTTCAGATAGCGTATTGGGCTAAGCGGCATCTCAAAGCGCATGAAATGGCGAGTAAAATGCAATACTAAACTTCTAGGATAAGGCAAACAGAGACCCGATTAGATCATTTTATATTTTTGTTAGTATAAGAATTCAGCGAAATTCTATCACATTTGTTCAATTTACGTCGCTCATACTTCCGATAGCGTATTGGGCTAAGCGGCATCTCAAAGCGCATGAAATGGCGAGTAAAATGCACTATTAAACTTCTAGGGTAGGCAATCAGTGACCCGATTAGATCATTTTATACTATAGTTAATTTAAGAATTCAGCGATATTCTATCACATTTGTTCAATTTACGTCGCTCCTATTGCAGATAGCGTATTGGGTTAAGCGGCACCTCAAAGCGCATGAAATTGCGAGTAAAATGCACTATTAAACTTCTAGGGTAGAGCAAACAGAGACGCGATTAGATCATTTTATATTATGGTTAATATAAGAATTCAGCGAAATTCCATCACATTTGTTCAATTTGCGTCGCTCATATTTCAGATAGCTTATTGGGATAAGCGGCATCTCAAAGCGCATGAAATGGCGCGTAAAATGCGCTATTAAACTTCTAGGATAAGGCAAACGGAGACCCGATTAGTTCATTTTATATTACGGTTAATATAAGAATTCAGCGTAATTCTATCACATTTCTTCAAATTACGTCGCTCCTATTTCAGATAGTGTACTGGGCTGGCCGGCATCTTAAAGCGCGTGGAATGGCGAGTAAAATGCACTATTAAACTTCTATGATAGGGCAAACAGAGACCCGATTAGATCATTTTATATTTTTGTTAATATAAGAATTCAGCGAAATTCTATCACATTTGTTCAATTTACGTCGCTCATATTTCCGATAGCGTATTGGGCTAAGCGGCATCTCAAAGCGCATGAAATGGCGAGTAAAATGCACTATTAAACTTCTAGGGTAGGGCAATCAGTGACCCGATTAGATCATTTTATATTATAGTTAATTTAAGAATTCAGCGATCCTCTATCACATTTGTGCAATTTACGTCGCTCCTATTTCAGATAGCGTATTGGGCTAAGCGGCATCTCAAAGCGCATGAAATGGCGAGCAAAAGGCACTATTAAACTTCTAGGGTAGGGCAAACAGAGACCCGATTAGTTCATTTTGTACTATGGTTAATTTAAGAATTCAGCAAAATTCTATCACGTTTGTTCAATTTACGTCGCTCCTATTGCTGATAGCGTGTTGGGTTAAGCGGCATCTCGAAGCGCATGAAATGGCGAGTATAATGCACTATTAAACTTCTAGGATAAGGCAAACAGATACCCGATTAGATCATTTTATATTATGGTTAATATAAGAATTCAGCGAAATTCCATCACATTTGTTCAATTTACGTCGCTCCTATTTCAGATAGCGTATTGGGCTATGCGGCATCTTAAAGCGCTCGGAATGGCGAGTAAAATGCACTATTAAACTTCTATGCTAGGGCAATCAGAGACCCGATTAGATCATTTTATATTTTGGTTAATATAAGAATTCAGTGAAATTCTATCACATTTGTTCAATTTACGTCGCTCCTATTTCAGATAGCGTATTGGGCAAAGCGGCATCTCAAAGCGTATGAAATGGCGAGTAAAATGCACTATTAAACTTCTAGGGTAGGGCAAGCAGAGACCCGATTAGATCATTTTATATTATGGTTAATTTAAGAATTCAGCAAAATTCTATCACATTCGTTCAATTTAGGTCGCTCCTATTTCAGATAGCGTATTGGGCTAAGCGGCATCTCAAAGCGCATGAAATGGCGAGTGAAATGCACTATAAGGCTTCTATGGTAGGGCGAACAGAGACCAGATTAGACCATTTTACATTCTGGTTAATAAAATAATTCAGCGAAATTCTATCACATTTGTTCAACTTTCGTCGCTCCTATTTCAGATAGCGTATTGAGCTAAGCGGCAGCTGAAAGCACATGAAATGACGAGTGAAATGCACTATTAAACTTCTAGGGTAGGGCGAACAGAGACCCGATTAGATCATTTTACATTAAGGTTAATATAAGAATTCAGCGAAATTCTATCACATTTGTTCAATTTACGTCGCACCTGTTTCAGTTAGCGTATTGGGCTAAGCGGCATCTCAAAGCGCATGAAATGGCGAGTAAAATGCAATACTAAACTTCTAGGATAAGGCAAACAGAGACCCGATTAGATCATTTTATATTTTTGTTAGTATAAGAATTCAGCGAAATTCTATTACATTTGTTCAATTTACGTCGCTCATATTTCCGATAGCGTATTGGGCTAAGCGGCATCTCAAAGCGCATGAAATGGCGAGTAAAATGCACTATTAAACTTCTAGGGTAGGCAATCAGTGACCCGATTAGATCATTTTATATTATAGTTAATTTAAGAATTCAGCGATATTCTATCACATTTGTTCAATTTACGTCGCTCCTATTGCAGATAGGGTATTGGGTTAAGCGGCACCTCAAAGCGCATGAAATTGCGAGTAAAATGCACTATTAAACTTCTAGGGTAGAGCAAACAGAGACGCGATTAGATCATTTTATATTATGGTTAATATAAGAATTCAGCGAAATTCTATCACATTTGTTCAATTTGCGTAGCTCATATTTCAGATAGCGTATTGGGATAAGCGGCATCTCAAAGCGCATGAAATGGCGCGTAAAATGCGCTATTAAACTTCTAGGATAAGGCAAACGGAGACCCGATTAGTTCATTTTATATTACGGTTAATATAAGAATTCAGCGTAATTCTATCACATTTCTTCAAATTACGCCGCTCCTATTTCAGATAGCGTACTGGGCTGGCCGGCATCTTAAACCGCGTGGAAAGGCGAGTAAAATGCACTATTAAGCTTCTATGATAGGGCATTCACAGACCCGATTAGATCATTTTATATTTTGATTAATATAAGATTTCAGGGAAATTCTATCACATTTGTTCAATTTACGTCGCTCATATTTCAGATAGCGTATTGGGCTAAGCGGCATCTCAAAGCGCATGAAATGGCGAGTAAAATGCACTATTAAACTCCTAGGGTAGGGCGAACAGAGACTCGATTAGATCAGTTTACATTAATGTTAATATGAGAATTCAGCGAAATTCTATCACATTTGTTCACTTTACGTCGCTCCTATTTCAGATAGCTTATTGGGCTAAGCGGCATCTCAAAGCGCATGAAATGTCGAGTGAAATGCACTATTAAACTTCTAGGGTAGGGTGAACAGAGTCTGGATTAGATCATTTTATATTATGATTAATTTAAGAATTCAGCGAAATTCTATCACATTTGTTCAATTTACGTCGCTCCCATTTCAGATAGCGTATTGGGCTACGCGGCATCTCAAAGCGCATGAAATGGCGAGTACAATGCACTATTAAACTTCTACGGTAAGGCAAACAGAGACCCGATTAGATCATTTTATATTACGGTTAATATAAGAATGCAGCGTAATTCTATCACATTTGTTCAACTTACGTCGCTCCTATTTAAGATTGCGTATCGGGCTAAGCGGCATCTCAAAGCGCATGAAATGGCGAGTAAAATGCACTATTAAACTTCTACGGTAGGGCAAACAGAGACCCGATTAGATCATTTTATATTATGGTTAATTTAAGAATACAGCAAAATTCTGTCACATTTGTTCAATTTACGTCCCTCCTATTTCAGATAGGGTACTGGGCTAGGCGGCATCTTAATGCGCGTGGAATGGCGAGAGAAATTCACTATTTAACATCGATGATAGGGCAAGCAGAGACCCGATTAGATCATTTTATATTTGGGATAATATAAGAATTCAGCGAAATTCTATCACATTTGTTCAATTTACGTCGCTCACGTTTCAGATAGCGTATTGGGCTAAGCGGCATCTCAAAGCGCATGAAATGGCGAGTAAAATGCACTATGAAACTGCTAGGGTAGGGCAAACAGAGACCCGATTAGATCATTTTATATTACCGTTAATTTAAGGATTTAGCAAAATTCTATCACATTTGTTCAATTTACGTCGCTCCTATTTTAGATAGCGTACTGGGCTATGCGGTAACTTAAAGCGCGTTGAATGGCGAGTAAAATGCACTATTAAACCTCTAGGCTAGGGCGAACAGAGACCCGATTAGATCATTTTACATTATGGTTCATAAAAGAATTCAGCGAAATTCTATCACATTTGTTCAACTTACGTCGCTCCTATTTCAGATAGCGTATTGGGCTAAGCGGTATCTCAAAGCGCATGAAATGATGAGTAAAATGCACTATTAAACTTCTAGGGTAGAGCAAACAGGGACCCGATTAGTTCATTTTATATTATAGTGAATTTAAGAATTCAGCGAAATTCTCTCACATTTGTTCAAATAACGTCGATCCTATTTCAGATAGGGTATTGGGCTAAGCGGCATCTCATAGCACATGAAATGGCGAGTAAAATGCACTATTAAACTTCTAGGATAAGGCAAACAGAGACCCGATTAGATCATTTTATATTTCGGTTAATATAAGAATTCAGCGTAATTCTATCACATTTGTTCAACTTACGTCGCTCCTATTTCAGATAGCATACTGGGCTAGGCGCATCTTAAAGAGCGTGGAATGGCGAGTAAAATGCACTATTAAACTTCTATGATAGGGCAATCAGAGACCCGATTAGATCATTTTATATTTTGGTTAATATAAGAATTCAGCGAAATTCTATCACATTCGTTCAATTTACGTCGCTCCTATTTCAGATAGCTTATTGGGCTAAGCGGCATCTCAAAGCGCATGAAATGACGAGTGAAATGCACTATTAAACTTCTAGGGTAGGGCGAACAGAGACTCGATTAGATCAGTTTACATTAATGTTAATATGAGAATTCAGCGAAATTCTATCACATTTGTTCACTTTACGTCGCTCCTATTTCAGATAGCTTATTGGGCTAAACGGCATCTCAAAGCGCATGAAATGTCGAGTGAAATGCACTATTAAACTTCTAGGGTAGGGTGAACAGAGTCTCGATTAGATCATTTTATATTATGATTAATTTCAGAATTCAGCGAAATTCTATCACATTTGTTCAATTTACGTCGCTCCCATTTCAGATAGCGTATTGGGCTAGGCGGCATCTCAAAGCGCATGAAATGGCGAGTACAATGCACTATTAAACTTCTACGGTAAGGCAAACAGAGACCCGATTAGATCATTTTATATTACGGTTCATCTAAGAATTCAGCGTAATTGTATCACATTTGTTCAACTTACGTCGCTCCTATTTCAGATAGCGTACTGGGCTAGACGGCATCTTAAAGCTCGTGGAAGGGCGAGTAAAATGCACTACTAAACTTCTATGATAGGGCAATCAGAGACCCGATTAGATCATTTTATATTTTGTTCAATATAAGATTTCGGTGAAATTCTATCACATTTGTTCAATTTACGTCGCTCCTATTTCAGATAGCGTATTGGGCTAGACGGTATCTTAAAGCGCCTGGAAGGGCGAGTAAAATGCACTACTAAACTTCTATGATAGGGCAATCAGAGCCCCAATTAGATCTTTTTATATATTGTTCAATATAAGATTTCAGGGAAATTCTATCACATTTGTTCAATTTACGTCGCTCCAATTTCAGATAGCGTATTGGGCTAAGCGGCATCTCAAAGCGCATGAAATGGCGAATAAAATGCACCATTAAACTTCTAGGCTAGGGCGAACGGAGATCCGATTAGATCATTTTACATTATGGTTAATAAAAGAATTCAGCGAAATTCTATCACATTTGTTCAATTTACGTCGCTCCTATTTCAGAGAGGGTACTGGGCTAGGCGGCATCTTAATGCGCGTGGAATGGCGAGAGAAATTCACGATTTAACATCGATGATAGGGCAATCAGAGACCCGATTAGATCATTTTATATTTGGGATAATATAAGAATTCAGCGAAATTCTATCACATTTGTTCAATTTACGTCGCTCACGTTTCAGATAGCGTATTGGGCTAAGCGGCATCTCAAAGCGCATGAAATGGCGAGTAAAATGCACTATGAAACTGCTAGGGTAGGGCAAACAGAGACCCGATTAGATCATTTTATATTACCGTTAATTTAAGGATTCAGCAAAATTCTATCACATTTGTTCAATTTACGTCGCTCCTATTTTAGATAGCGTACTGGGCTAGGCGGTAACTTAAAGCGCGTTGAATGGCGAGTAAAATGCACTATTAAACCTCTAGGCTAGGGCGAACAGAGACCCGATTAGATCATTTTACATTATGGTTCATAAAAGAATTCAGCGAAATTCTATCACATTTGTTCAACTTACGTCGCTCCTATTTCAGATAGCGTATTGGGCTAAGAGGCATCCCAAAGCGCATGAAATGGCGAGTGAAATGCACTATTAGACTTCTATGGTAGGGCGATCAGAGACCCGATTAGATCATTTTACATTAAGGTTAATATAAGTATTCACGGAAATTCTATCACATTTGTTCAATTTACGTCGCTCCTATTTCAGATAGCGTATTGGGCTACGCGGCATCTCAAAGCGCATGAAATGGCGAATAAAATGCTCTATTAAACTTCTAGGGTATGGCAGACAGAGACCCGATTTGATCATTTTATATTATGGTTAATATAAGGATTCAGTGAAATTCTATCACATTTGTTCAATTTACGTCGCTCCTATTTCAGATAGCGTATTTGGATAAGCGGCATCTCAAAGCGCATGAAATGGCGAGTAAAATGCAATACTAAACTTCTAGGATAAGGCAAACAGAGACCCGATTAGATCATTTTATATTACGGTTAATATAAGAATTCAGCGTAATTCTACCACATTTGTTCAATTTACGTCGCTCCTATATCAGATAGCGTATTGGGCTACGCGGCATCTCAAAGCGCATGAAATGGCGAATAAAATGCACTATTAAACCTCTAGGCTAGGGCGAACAGAGACCCGATTAGATCATTTTACATTATGGTTAATAAAAGAATTCAGCGTAATTCTATCACATTTGTTCAACTTACGTCGCTCCTATTTCAGATAGCGTATTGGGCTAAGCGGCATCTCAAAGCGCATGAAATGGCGAGTGAAATGCACTATTAGACTTCTATGGTAGGACGAACGGAGACCCGATTGGATCATTTTATATTATGGTTAATTTAAGAATTCAGCGAAATTCTATCACATTTGTTCAATTTACGTCGCACCTGTTTCAGATAGCGTATTGGGCTAAGCGGCATCTCGAAGCGCATGAAATGGCGAGTATAATGCACTATTAAACTTCTAGGATAAGGCAAACAGATACCCGATTAGATCATTTTATATTATGGTTAATATAAGAATTCAGCGTAATTCTATCACATTTGTTCAATTTACGTCGCTCATATTTCAGATAGCGTATTGGGCTAAGCGGCATCACAAAGCGCATGAAATGGCAAGTAAAATGCACTATTAAACTTCTAGGGTAGGGCAATCAGTGACCCGATTAGATCATTTTATATTATGGTTAATTTAAGAATTCAGCAAAATTCTATCACATCCGTTCAATTTAGGTCGCTCCTATTTCAGATAGCGTATTGGGCTAAGCGGCATCTCAAAGCGCATGAAATGGCGAGTGAAATGCACTATAAGACTTCTATGGTAGGGCGAACAGAGACCAGATTAGATCATTTTACATTCTGGTTAATAAAATAATTCAGCGAAATTCTATCACATTTGTTCAACTTTCGTCGCTCCTATTTCAGATAGCGTATTGAGCTAAGCGGCAGCTGAAAGCACATCAAATGACGAGTGAAATGCACTATTAAACTTCTAGGGTAGGGCAAACAGAGACCCGATTAGATCATTTTATATTACGGTTAATATAAGAATTCAGCGTAATTCTATCACATTTCTTCAAATTACGTCGCTCCTATTTCAGATAGCGTCCTGGGCTGGCCGGCATCTTAAAGCGCGTGGAATGGCGAGTAAAATGCACTATTAAACTTCTATGATAGGGCAATCAGTGACCCGATTAGATCATTTTATATTATAGTTAATTTAAGAATTCAGGGAAATTCTATCACATTTGTTCAATTCGTGTCGCTGATATTTCAGATAGCGTATTGGGCTAAGCGGCATCTCAAAGCGCATGAAATGGCGAGTAAAATGCACTATTAAACTTCTAGGGTAGGGCAATCAGTGACCCGATTAGATCATTTTATATTATAGATAATTTAAGAATTCAGCGAAATTCTATCACATTTGTTCAATTTACGTCGCTCCTATTTAAGATAGCGTATTGAGCTAAGCGGCATCTCGAAGCGCATGAAATGGCGAGTATAATGCACTATTAAACTTCTAGGATAAGGCAAACAGATACCCGATTAGATCACTTTATATTACGGTTAATATAAGAATGCAGCGTAATTCTATCACATTTGTTCAAGTTACGTCGCTCCTATTTCAGATAGCGTACTGGGCTAGGCGGCATCTTAAAGCGCGTGGAATGGCGAGTAAAATGCACTATTAAACTTCTAGGCTAGGGCGAACAGAGACCCGAGCAGATCATTTTACATTATGGTTAATAAAAGAATTCAGCGTAATTCTATCACATTTGTTCAACTTACGTCGCTCCTATTTCAGATAGCTTATCGGGCTAAGCGGCATCTCAAAGCGCATGAAATGGCGAGTAAAATGCAATACTAAACTTCTAGGATAAGGCAAACAGAGACCCGATTAGATCATTTTATATTTTTGTTAATATAAGAATTCAGCGAAATTCTATCACATTTGTTCAATTTACGTCGCTCGTATTTCCGATAGCGTATTGGGCTAAGCGGCATCTCAAAGCGCATGAAATGGCGAGTAAAATGCACTATTAAACTTCTAGGGTAGGGCAATCAGTGACCCGATTAGATCATTTTATATTATAGTTAATTTAAGAATTCAGCGATATTCTATCACATTTGTTCAATTTACGTCGCTCCTATTGCAGATAGCGTATTGGGTTAAGCGGCGTCTCAAAGCGCATGAAATTGCGAGTAAAATGCACTATTAAACTTCTAGGGTAGAGCAAACAGAGACCCGATTAGATCATTTTATATTATGGTTAATATAAGAATTCAGCGAAATTCTATCACATTTGTTCAATTTGCGTCACTCATATTTCAGATAGCGTATTGGGATAAGCGGCATCTCAAAGCGCATGAAATGGCGCGTAAAATGCGCTATTAAACTTCTAGGATAAGGCAAACGGAGACCCGATTAGTTCATTTTATATTACGGTTAATATAAGAATTCAGCGTAATTCTATCACATTTCTTCAAATTACGTCGCTCCTATTTCAGATAGCGTACTGGGCTGGCAGGCATCTTAAACCGCGTGGAATGGCGAGTAAAATGCACTATTAAGCTTCTATGGTAGGGCAATCAGAGACCCGATTAGATCATTTTATATTTTGGTTAATATAAGAATTCAACGAAATTCTATCACATTTGTAAAATTTACGTCGCTCCTATTACAGATAGCTTATTGGGCTTAGCGGCATCTCAAAGCGCATGAAATGACGAGTGAAATGCACTATTAAACTTCTAGGGAAGGGCAAACAGAGACCCGATTAGATCATTTTATATTATGGTTAATTTAAGAATTCAGCAAAATTCTATCACATTTGTTCAATCTACGTCGCTCCTATTTCAGATAGCGTACTGGGCTAGGCGGCATCTTAAAGCGGGTGGAATGGCGAGTAGAATGCACTATTAAAATTCTATGGTAGGGCAAACAGAGACTCGATTAGATCATTTTACATTAATGTTAATAAAAGAATTCAGCGAAATTCTATCACATTTGTTCAACTTACGTCGCTCCTATTTCAGATAGCGTATTGGGCTAAGCGGCACCTCAAAGCGCATGAAATGGCGAGTGAAATGCACTATTAGACTTCTATGGTAGGGCGAACAGAGACCCGATTTGATCATTTTACATTAAGGTTTATATAAGAATTCACGGAAATTCTATCACATTTGTTCAATTTACGTCGCTCCTATTTCAGATAGCGTATTGGGCTAAGCGGCCTCTCAAAGCGCATGAAATGGCGCGCAAAATGCGCTATTATACTTCTAGGATAAGGCAAACGGAGACCCGATTAGTTCATTTTATATTACGGTTAATATAAGAATTCAGCGTAATTCTATCACATTTGTTCATCTTACGTCGCTCCTATTTCAGATAGCCTACTGACCTATGCGGCATCTTAAAGCGCGTGGAAGGGCGAGTAAAATGCACTACTAAACTTCTATGATAGAGCAATCAGAGACCCGATTAGATCATTTTATATTTTGTTTAATATTAGATTTCAGGGAAATTCTATCACATTTGTTCAATTTACGTCGCTCCTATTTCAGATAGCGTATTGGGCTAAGCGGCATCTCAAAGCGCATGAAATGGCGAGTGAAATGCACTATTAGACTTCTATGGTAGGACGAACGGAGACCCGATTGGATGATTTTATATTATGGTTAATTTAAGAATTCAGCGAAATTCTATCACATTTGTTCAATTTACGTCGCTCCAATTTCAGATAGCGTATTGGGCTAAGCGGCATCTCAAAGCGCATGAAATGATGAATAAAATGCACTATTAAACTTCTAGGCTAGGGCGAACAGAGACCCGAGCAGATCATTTTACATTATGGTTAATAAAAGAATTCAGCGTAATTCTATCACATTTGTTCAACTTACGTCGCTCCTATTTCAGATAGCGTATTGGGCTAAGCGGCATCTCAAAGCGCATGAAATGATGAATAAAATGCACTATTAAACTTCTAGGCTAGGGCGAACAGAGACCCGAGCAGATCATTTTACATTATGGTTAATAAAAGAATTCAGCGTAATTCTATCACATTTGTTCAACTTACGTCGCTCCTATTCCAGATAGCGTATTGGGCTAAGCGGCATCTCAAAGCGCATGAAATGGCGAGTAAAATGCGCTATTAAACTTCTAGGATAAGGCAAACACAGACCCGATTAGATCATTTTATATTACGGTTAATATAAGAATGCAGCGTAATTCTATCACATTTGATCAAGTTACGTCGCTCCTATTTCAGATCGCGTACTGGGCTAGGCGGCATCTTAAAGCGCGTGGAATGGCGAGTAAAATGCACTACTAATCTTCTATGATAGGGCAGTCAGAGACCCGATCAGATCATTTTATATTTTGTTTAATATAAGATTTCAGGGAAATCCTATCACATTTGTTCTATTTACGTCGCTCCTATTTCAGTTAGCGTATTGGGCTAACCGGCATCTCAAAGCGCATGAAATGGCGAATAAAATGGACTATTAAACTTCTAGGGTAGGGCAAACAGAGACCCGATTAGATCATTTTATATTACGGTTAATATAAGAATTCAGCGTAATTCTATCACATTTCTTCAAATTACGTCGCTCCTATTTCAGATAGCGTCCTGGGCTGGCCGGCATCCTAAAGCGCGTGGAATGGCGAGTAAAATACACTATTAAACTTCTATGATAGGGCAATCAGTGACCCGATTAGATCATTTTATATTATAGTTAATTTAAGAATTCAGCGAAATTCTATCACATTTGTTCAATTTACGTCGCACCTGTTTCAGATAGCGTATTGGGCTAAGCGGCATCTCAAAGCGCATGAAATGGCGAATAAAATGCAATACTAAACTTCTAGGATAAGGCAAACAGAGACCCGATTAGATCATTTTATATTTTTGTTAATATAAGAATTCAGCGAAATTCTATCACATTTGTTCAATTTACGTCACTCATATTTCCGATAGCGTATTGGGCTAAGCGGCATCTAAAAGCGCATGAAATGGCGAGTAAAATGCACTATTAAACTTCTAGGGTAGGGCAATCAGTGACCCGATTAGATCATTTCATATTATAGTTAATTTAAGAATTCAGCGATATTCTATCACATTTGTTCAATTTACGTCGCTCCTATTGCAGATAGCGTATTGGGCTAAGCGGCATCTCAAAGCGCATGGAATGACGAGTAAAATGCACTAATAAACTTCTAGGATAAGGCAAACGGAGATCCGATTAGACCATTTTATATTACGTTTAATATAAGAATTCAGCGTAATTCTATCACATTTGTTCAATTTACGTCGTTCCTATTTCAGATAGCATACTGGGCTAGGCGGCATCTTAAAGCGCGTGGAATGGCGAGTAAAATGCACTATTAAACTTCTATAATAGGGCAATCAGAGACCCCATTAGATCATTTTATATTTTGGTTAATATAAGGATTCAGCGTAATTCTATCACATTTGTTCAATTTACGTCGATCCTATTTCAGGTAGCGTATTGGGCTAAGCGGCATCTCAAAGGGCATGAGTTGGCGAGTAAAATGCACTATTAAACTTCTAGGGTAAGGCAAACAGAGACCCGATTAGATCATTTTATATTACGGTCAATATAAGAATTCAGCGTAATTCTATCACATTTGTTCAACATACGTCGCTCCTATTTCAGATAGTGTACTGGGCTAGGCGGCATCTTAAAGCGCGTGGAAGGGCGAGTAAAATGCACTACTAAACTTCTATGGTAGGGCAATCAGAGTCCCGTTTAGATCATTTTATGTATTGTTTAATATAAGATTTCAGGGAAATTCTATCACATTTGTTCAATTTACGTCGCTCCTATTTCAGATAGCGTATTGGGCTAAGCGGCATCTCAAAGCGTATGACATGACGAGAGAAATGCACTATTAAACTTCTTGGGTAGGGCGAACAGAGACCCGATTAGGTCATTTCATATTATGGTTAATTTAAGAATTCAGCGAAATTCTATCACATTTGTTCAATTTACATCGCTCCTATTTCAAATAGCGTATTGGGCTAAGCGGCATCTCCATGCGCATGAAATGGCGAGTAAAATGCACTATTAAACTTCTAGGATAAGGCAAATGGAGACCCGATTAGACCATTTTATATTACGGTTAATATAAGAATTCAGCGTTATTCTATCACATTTGTTCAACTTACGTCGCTCCTATTTCAGATAGCGTACTCGGATAGGCGGCATCTTAAAGCGCGTGGAAAGGCGAGTAAAATGCACTATTAAACTTCGAGGGTAATGCAAACAGAGACCCGATTAGATCATTTTATATTACGGTTAATATAAGATTTCAGGGACATTGTATCACATTTGTTCAATTTACGTCGCTCCTATTTCAGATAGCTATTGGGCTAAGCGGCATCTCAAAGCGCATGAAATGACGAGAGAAATGCACTATTAAACTTCTTGGGTAGGGCGAACAGAGACCCGATTACATCATTTTATATTATGGTTAATATAAGAATTCAGCGATATTCTATCGCATTTGTTCAGTTTGCGTCGCTCCTATTTCAGATAGCGTATTGGGCTAAGCGGCATCTCACAGCGCATGAAATGACGAATAAAATGCACTATTAAGCTTCTACGCTAGGCCGAACAGAGACCCGATTAGATCATTTAACATTATGGTAAATAAAAGTATTCAGCGAAATTCTATCACATTTGTTCAATTTACGTCGCTCCTATTTCAGATAGCGTACTGGGCTAGGCGGCATCTCAAAGCGCATGAAATGACGAGTAAAATGCTCTATTAAACTTCTTGGGTAGGGCGAACAGAGACCCGATTAGGTCATTTCATATTATGGTTAATTTAAGAATTCAGCGAAATTCTATCACATTTGTTCAATTTACATCGCTCCTATTTCAAATAGCGTATTGGGCTAAGAGGCATCTCAAAGCGCATGAAATGGCGAGTAAAATGCACTATTAAACTTCTAGGATAAGGCAAACAGAGACCCGATTAGTTCATTTTATATTACGGTTAATATAAGAAATCAGCGTAATTCTGTCACATTCGTTCAACTTACGTAGCTCCTATTTCAGATAGCGTACTGGGCTAGGCGGCATCTTAAATCGCGTGGAATGGCGAGTAAAATGCACTATTAAACTTCTATGATAGGGCAATCAGAGACCCGATTAGATCATTTTATATTTTGGTTAATATAAGAATTCTGCGAAATTCTATCACATTTGTTCAATTTGCGTCGCTCCTATTTCAGATAGCGTATTTGGATAAGCGGCATCTCAAAGCGCATGAAATGGCGAGTAAAATGCAATACTAAACTTCTAGGATAAGGCAAACAGAGACCCGATTAGATCATTTTATATTACGGTTAATATAAGAATTAAGCGTAATTCTATCACATTTGTTCAACTTACGTCGCTCCTATTTTAGATAGCGTACTGGGCTAGGCGGCATCTTAAAGCGCGTGGAATGGCGAGTAAAATGCACTGCTAAACTTCTATGATAGGGCAATCAGAGACCCGATTAGATCATTTTATATTTTGTTTAATATAAGACTTCAGGGAAATTCTATCACATTTGTTCAATTTACATCGCTCCTATTTCAGATAGGTTACAGTGCTAAGCGGCACCTTAAAGCGCATGAAATAACGAGAGAAATGCACTATCAAACTTCTAGGGTAGGGCGAACAGAGACCCGATTAGATCATTTTACATTAAGGTTAATATAAGAATTCAGCGTAATTCTATCACATTTGTTCAATTTACGTTGCTGATATTTCAGATAGCGTATTGGGCTATGCGGCATCTCAAAGCGCATGAAATGGCGAATAAAATGCATTATTAAACTTCTAGGGTAGGGCAAACAGAGACCCGATTAGATCATTTTATATTACGGTTAATATAAGATTTCAGGGAAATTCTATCACATTTGTTCAATTTTCGTCGCTCCTATTTCAGATGGCGTATTGGGCTAAGCGGCATCTCGAAGCGCATGAAATGGCGAGTATAATGCACTATTAAACTTCTAGGATAAGGCAAACAGAGACCCGATTAGATCATTTTATATTATGGTTAATTTAAGAATTCAGCAAAATTCTATCACATTTGTTCAATTTACGTCGCTCCTATTTCAGATAGCGGACTGGGCTAGGCGGCATCTTAAAGCGCGTGGAATGGCGAGTGAAATTCACTATTTAACTTCGATGATAGGGCAATCAGGGACCCGATTAGATCATTTTATATTTGGGTTAATATAATAATTCAGGGAAATTCTATCACATTTGTTCAATTTACGTCGCTCCTATTTCAGATAGCGTATTGGGCTAAGCGGCATCTCAATGCGCATGAAATGGCGAGTAAAATGCACTATTAAACTTCTAGGGTAGGACAAACAGAGACCCGATTAGATCATTTTATATTACGGTTAATATAAGAATTAAGCGTAATTCTATCACATTTGTTCAACTTACGTCGCTCCTATTTTAGATAGCGTACTGGGCTAGGCGGCATCTTAAAGCGCGTGGAATGGCGAGTAAAATGCACTACTAAACTTCTATGATAGGGCAATCAGAGACCCGATTAGATCATTTTATACTTTGTTTAATATAAGACTTCAGGGAAATTCTATCACATTTGTTCAATTTACATCGCTCCTATTTCAGATAGGTTACAGTGCTAAGCGGCACCTTAAAGCGCATGAAATGACGAGAGAAATGCACTATCAAACTTCTAGGGTAGGGCGAACAGAGACCCGATTAGATCATTTTACATTAAGGTTAATATAAGAATTCAGCGTAATTCTATCACATTTGTTCAATTTACGTTGCTGATATTTCAGATAGCGTATTGGGCTATGCGGCATCTCAAAGCGCATGAAATGGCGAATAAACTGCACTGTTAAACTTCTAGGGTATGGCAGACAGAGACCCGATTTGATCATTTTATATTATGGTTAATTTAAGAATTCAACGATATTCTATCACACTTGTTCAATTTACGTCGTTCCTATTTCAGATAGCGTACTGGGCTAGGCGGCATCTTAAAGCGCGTGAAATGGCGAGTAAAATACCCTATGAAACTTCTATGATAGGGCAATAAGAGACCCGATTAGATCATTTTATATTTTGGTTAATATAAGGATTCAGCGAAATTCTATCACATTTGTTCAATTTACGTCGC
Organism: Macropis europaea; assembly: GCA_916610135.2. Lineage (NCBI taxonomy): Eukaryota > Metazoa > Arthropoda > Insecta > Hymenoptera > Melittidae > Macropis > Macropis europaea. The sequence continues at coordinate 31,528 of CAKAJE020000188.1, forward strand.
TTCTATTTCAGATAGCGTATTGGGCTAAGCGGCATCTCAAAGCGCATGAAATGTCGAGTGAAATGCACTATTAAACTTCTAGGGTAGGGCAAACAGAGACCCGATTAGATCATTTTATATTACGGTTAATTTAAGAATTCAGCAAAATTCTATCACATTTGTTCAATTTACGTCGCTCCTATTTCAAATAGCGTATTGGGCTAAGAGGCATCTCAAAGCGCATGAAATGGCGAGTAAAATGCACTATTAAACTTCTAGGATAAGGCAAACAGAGACCCGATTAGATCATTTTATATTACGGTTAATATAAGAAATCAGCGTAATTCTGTCACATTCGTTCAACTTACGTAGCTCCTATTTCAGATAGCGTACTGGGCTAGGCGGCATCTTAAATCGCGTGGAATGGCGAGTAAAATGCACTATTAAACTTCTATGATAGGGCAATCAGAGACCCGAATAGATCATTTTATATTTTGGTTAATATAAGAATTCAGCGAAATTCTATCACATTTGTTCAATTTGCGTCGCTCCTATTTCAGATAGCGTATTTGGATAAGCGGCATCTCAAAGCGCATGAAATGGCGAGTAAAATGCAATACTAAACTTCTAGGATAAGGCAAACAGAGACCCGATTAGATCATTTTATATTACGGTTAATATAAGAATTAAGCGTAATGCTATCACATTTGTTCAACTTACGTCGCTCCTATTTTAGATAGCGTACTGGGCTAGGCGGCATCTTAAAGCGCGTGGAATGGCGAGTAAAATGCACTGCTAAACTTCTATGATAGGGCAATCAGAGACCCGATTAGATCATTTTATATTTTGTTTAATATAAGACTTCAGGGAAATTCTATCACATTTGTTCAATTTACATCGCTCCTATTTCAGATAGGTTACAGTGCTAAGCGGCACCTTAAAGCGCATGAAATAACGAGAGAAATGCACTATCAAACTTCTAGGGTAGGGCGAACAGAGACCCGATTAGATCATTTTACATTAAGGTTAATATAAGAATTCAGCGTAATTCTATCACATTTGTTCAATTTACGTTGCTGATATTTCAGATAGCGTATTGGGCTATGCGGCATCTCAAAGCGCATGAAATGGCGAATAAAATGCATTATTAAACTTCTAGGGTAGGGCAAACAGAGACCCGATTAGATCATTTTATATTACGGTTAATATAAGATTTCAGGGAAATTCTATCACATTTGTTCAATTTACGTCGCTCCTATTTCAGATGGCGTATTGGGCTAAGCGGCATCTCGAAGCGCATGAAATGGCGAGTATAATGCACTATTAAACTTCTAGGATAAGGCAAACAGAGACCCGATTAGATCATTTTATATTATGGTTAATTTAAGAATTCAGCAAAATTCTATCACATTTGTTCAATTTACGTCGCTCCTATTTCAGATAGCGGACTGGGCTAGGCGGCATCTTAAAGCGCGTGGAATGGCGAGTGAAATTCACTATTTAACTTCGATGATAGGGCAATCAGGGACCCGATTAGATCATTTTATATTTGGGTTAATATAATAATTCAGGGAAATTCTATCACATTTGTTCAATTTACGTCGCTCCTATTTCAGATAGCGTATTGGGCTAAGAGGCATCTCAAAGCGCATGAAATGGCGAGTAAAATGCACTATTAAACTTCTAGGATAAGGCAAACAGAGACCCGATTAGATCATTTTATATTACGGTTAATATAAGAAATCAGCGTAATTCTGTCACATTCGTTCAACTTACGTAGCTCCTATTTCAGATAGCGTACTGGGCTAGGCGGCATCTTAAATCGCGTGGAATGGCGAGTAAAATGCACTATTAAACTTCTATGATAGGGCAATCAGAGACCCGATTAGATCATTTTATATTTTGGTTAATATAAGAATTCAGCGAAATTCTATCACATTTGTTCAATTTGCGTCGCTCCTATTTCAGATAGCGTATTTGGATAAGCGGCATCTCAAAGCGCATGAAATGGCGAGTAAAATGCAATACTAAACTTCTAGGATAAGGCAAACAGAGACCCGATTAGATCATTTTATATTACGGTTAATATAAGAATTAAGCGTAATTCTATCACATTTGTTCAACTTACGTCGCTCCTATTTTAGATAGCGTACTGGGCTAGGCGGCATCTTAAAGCGCGTGGAATGGCGAGTAAAATGCACTGCTAAACTTCTATGATAGGGCAGTCAGAGACCCGATTAGATCATTTTATATTTTGTTTAATATAAGACTTCAGGGAAATTCTATCACATTTGTTCAATTTACATCGCTCCTATTTCAGATAGGTTACAGTGCTAAGCGGCACCTTAAAGCGCATGAAATAACGAGAGAAATGCACTATCAAACTTGTAGGGTAGGGCGAACAGAGACCCGATTAGATCATTTTACATTAAGGTTAATATAAGAATTCAGCGTAATTCTATCACATTTGTTCAATTTACGTTGCTGATATTTCAGATAGCGTATTGGGCTATGCGGCATCTCAAAGCGCATGAAATGGCGAATAAAATGCATTATTAAACTTCTAGGGTAGGGCAAACAGAGACCCGATTAGATCATTTTATATTACGGTTAATATAAGATTTCAGGGAAATTCTATCACATTTGTTCAATTTTCGTCGCTCCTATTTCAGATGGCGTATTGGGCTAAGCGGCATCTCGAAGCGCATGAAATGGCGAGTATAATGCACTATTAAACTTCTAGGATAAGGCAAACAGAGACCCGATTAGATCATTTTATATTATGGTTAATTTAAGAATTCAGCAAAATTCTATCACATTTGTTCAATTTACGTCGCTCCTATTTCAGATAGCGGACTGGGCTAGGCGGCATCTTAAAGCGCGTGGAATGGCGAGTGAAATTCACTATTTAACTTCGATGATAGGGCAATCAGGGACCCGATTAGATCATTTTATATTTGGGTTAATATAATAATTCAGGGAAATTCTATCACATTTGTTCAATTTACGTCGCTCCTATTTCAGATAGCGTATTGGGCTAAGCGGCATCTCAATGCGCATGAAATGGCGAGTAAAATGCACTATTAAACTTCTAGGGTAGGACAAACAGAGACCCGATTAGATCATTTTATATTACGGTTAATATAAGAATTAAGCGTAACTCTATCACATTTGTTCAACTTACGTCGCTCCTATTTTAGATAGCGTACTGGGCTAGGCGGCATCTTAAAGCGCGTGGAATGGCGAGTAAAATGCACTACTAAACTTCTATGATAGGGCAATCAGAGACCCGATTAGATCATTTTATACTTTGTTTAATATAAGACTTCAGGGAAATTCTATCACATTTGTTCAATTTACATCGCTCCTATTTCAGATAGGTTACAGTGCTAAGCGGCACCTTAAAGCGCATGAAATGACGAGAGAAATGCACTATCAAACTTCTAGGGTAGGGCGAACAGAGACCCGATTAGATCATTTTACATTAAGGTTAATATAAGAATTCAGCGTAATTCTATCACATTTGTTCAATTTACGTTGCTGATATTTCAGATAGCGTATTGGGCTATGCGGCATCTCAAAGCGCATGAAATGGCGAATAAAATGCACTGTTAAACTTCTAGGGTATGGCAGACAGAGACCCGATTTGATCATTTTATATTATGGTTAATTTAAGAATTCAACGATATTCTATCACACTTGTTCAATTTACGTCGTTCCTATTTCAGATAGCGTACTGGGCTAGGCGGCATCTTAAAGCGCGTGAAATGGCGAGTAAAATACCCTATGAAACTTCTATGATAGGGCAATAAGAGACCCGATTAGATCATTTTATATTTTGGTTAATATAAGGATTCAGCGAAATTCTATCACATTTGTTCAATTTACGTCGCTTCTATTTCAGATAGCGTATTGGGCTAAGCGGCATCTCAAAGCGCATGAAATGTCGAGTGAAATGCACTATTAAACTTCTAGGGTAGGGCAAACAGAGACCCGATTAGATCATTTTATATTACGGTTAATTTAAGAATTCAGCAAAATTCTATCACACTTGTTCAATTTACGTCGCTCCTATTTCAAATAGCGTATTGGGCTAAGAGGCATCTCAAAGCGCATGAAATGGCGAGTAAAATGCACTATTAAACTTCTAGGATAAGGCAAACAGAGACCCGATTAGATCATTTTATATTACGGTTAATATAAGAAATCAGCGTAATTCTGTCACATTCGTTCAACTTACGTAGCTCCTATTTCAGATAGCGTACTGGGCTAGGCGGCATCTTAAAGCGCGTGGAATGGCGAGTAAAATGCTCTACTAAACTTCCATGGTAGGTCAATCAGAGCCCCAATTAGATCATTTTATATTTTGTTCAATATAAGATTTCAGGGAAATTCTATCACATTTGTTCAATTTACATCGCTCCTATTTCAGATAGGTTACAGTGCTAAGCGGCACCTTAAAGCGCATGAAATAACGAGAGAAATGCACTATCAAACTTCTAGGGTAGGGCGAACAGAGACCCGATTAGATCATTTTACATTAAGGTTAATATAAGAATTCAGCGTAATTCTATCACATTTGTTCAATTTACGTTGCTGATATTTCAGATAGCGTATTGGGCTATGCGGCATCTCAAAGCGCATGAAATGGCGAATAAAATGCATTATTAAACTTCTAGGGTAGGGCAAACAGAGACCCGATTAGATCATTTTATATTACGGTTAATATAAGATTTCAGGGAAATTCTATCACATTTGTTCAATTTACGTCGCTCCTATTTCAGATGGCGTATTGGGCTAAGCGGCATCTCGAAGCGCATGAAATGGCGAGTATAATGCACTATTAAACTTCTAGGATAAGGCAAACAGAGACCCGATTAGATCATTTTATATTATGGTTAATTTAAGAATTCAGCAAAATTCTATCACATTTGTTCAATTTACGTCGCTCCTATTTCAGATAGCGGACTGGGCTAGGCGGCATCTTAAAGCGCGTGGAATGGCGAGTGAAATTCACTATTTAACTTCGATGATAGGGCAATCAGGGACCCGATTAGATCATTTTATATTTGGGTTAATATAATAATTCAGGGAAATTCTATCACATTTGTTCAATTTACGTCGCTCCTATTTCAGATAGCGTATTGGGCTAAGAGGCATCTCAAAGCGCATGAAATGGCGAGTAAAATGCACTATTAAACTTCTAGGATAAGGCAAACAGAGACCCGATTAGATCATTTTATATTACGGTTAATATAAGAAATCAGCGTAATTCTGTCACATTCGTTCAACTTACGTAGCTCCTATTTCAGATAGCGTACTGGGCTAGGCGGCATCTTAAATCGCGTGGAATGGCGAGTAAAATGCACTATTAAACTTCTATGATAGGGCAATCAGAGACCCGATTAGATCATTTTATATTTTGGTTAATATAAGAATTCAGCGAAATTCTATCACATTTGTTCAATTTGCGTCGCTCCTATTTCAGATAGCGTATTTGGATAAGCGGCATCTCAAAGCGCATGAAATGGCGAGTAAAATGCAATACTAAACTTCTAGGATAAGGCAAACAGAGACCCGATTAGATCATTTTATATTACGGTTAATATAAGAATTAAGCGTAATTCTATCACATTTGTTCAACTTACGTCGCTCCTATTTTAGATAGCGTACTGGGCTAGGCGGCATCTTAAAGCGCGTGGAATGGCGAGTAAAATGCACTGCTAAACTTCTATGATAGGGCAATCAGAGACCCGATTAGATCATTTTATATTTTGTTTAATATAAGACTTCAGGGAAATTCTATCACATTTGTTCAATTTACATCGCTCCTATTTCAGATAGGTTACAGTGCTAAGCGGCACCTTAAAGCGCATGAAATAATGAGAGAAATGCACTATCAAACTTCTAGGGTAGGGCGAACAGAGACCCGATTAGATCATTTTACATTAAGGTTAATATAAGAATTCAGCGTAATTCTATCACATTTGTTCAATTTACGTTGCTGATATTTCAGATAGCGTATTGGGCTATGCGGCATCTCAAAGCGCATGAAATGGCGAATAAAATGCACTATTAAACTTCTAGGGTAGGGCAAACAGAGACCCGATTAGATCATTTTATATTACGGTTAATATAAGATTTCAGGGAAATTCTATCACATTTGTTCAATTTTCGTCGCTCCTATTTCAGATGGCGTATTGGGCTAAGCGGCATCTCGAAGCGCATGAAATGGCGAGTATAATGCACTATTAAACTTCTAGGATAAGGCAAACAGAGACCCGATTAGATCATTTTATATTATGGTTAATTTAAGAATTCAGCAAAATTCTATCACATTTGTTCAATTTACGTCGCTCCTATTTCAGATAGCGGACTGGGCTAGGCGGCATCTTAAAGCGCGTGGAATGGCGAGTGAAATTCACTATTTAACTTCGATGATAGGGCAATCAGGGACCCGATTAGATCATTTTATATTTGGGTTAATATAATAATTCAGGGAAATTCTATCACATTTGTTCAATTTACGTCGCTCCTATTTCAGATAGCGTATTGGGCTAAGCGGCATCTCAAAGCGCATGAAATGGCGAGTAAAATGCACTATTAAACTTCTAGGGTAGGACAAACAGAGACCCGATTAGATCATTTTATATTACGGTTAATATAAGAATTAAGCGTAATTCTATCACATTTGTTCAACTTACGTCGCTCCTATTTTAGATAGCGTACTGGGCTAGGCGGCATCTTAAAGCGCGTGGAATGGCGAGTAAAATGCACTACTAAACTTCTATGATAGGGCAATCAGAGACCCGATTAGATCATTTTATACTTTGTTTAATATAAGACTTCAGGGAAATTCTATCACATTTGTTCAATTTACATCGCTCCTATTTCAGATAGGTTACAGTGCTAAGCGGCACCTTAAAGCGCATGAAATGACGAGAGAAATGCACTATCAAACTTCTAGGGTAGGGCGAACAGAGACCCGATTAGATCATTTTACATTAAGGTTAATATAAGAATTCAGCGTAATTCTATCACATTTGTTCAATTTACGTTGCTGATATTTCAGATAGCGTATTGGGCTATGCGGCATCTCAAAGCGCATGAAATGGCGAATAAAATGCACTGTTAAACTTCTAGGGTATGGCAGACAGAGACCCGATTTGATCATTTTATATTATGGTTAATTTAAGAATTCAACGATATTCTATCACACTTGTTCAATTTACGTCGTTCCTATTTCAGATAGCGTACTGGGCTAGGCGGCATCTTAAAGCGCGTGAAATGGCGAGTAAAATACGCTATGAAACTTCTATGATAGGGCAATAAGAGACCCGATTAGATCATTTTATATTTTGGTTAATATAAGGATTCAGCGAAATTCTATCACATTTGTTCAATTTACGTCGCTTCTATTTCAGATAGCGTATTGGGCTAAGCGGCATCTCAAAGCGCATGAAATGTCGAGTGAAATGCACTATTAAACTTCTAGGGTAGGGCGAACAGAGACTCGATTAGATCATTTTATATTATGGTTAATTTAAGAATTCAGCGAAATTCTATCACATTTGTTCAATTTACGTCGCTCCCATTTCAGATAGCGTATTGGGCTACGCGGCATCTCAAAGCGCATGAAATGGCGAGTACAATGCACTATTAAACTTCTAGGGTAAGGCAAACAGAGACCCGGTTAGATCATTTTATATTACGGTTAATATAAGAATTCAGCGTAATTCTATCACATTTGTTGAACTTACGTCGCTCCTATTTCAGATAGCGTACTGGGCAAGGCGGTATCTCAAAGCGCGTGGAAGGGCGACTAAAATGCACTACTAAACTTCTATGATAGGATAATCAGAGACCCGACTAGATCATTTTATATTTTGGTTAATATAAGGATTCAGCGAAATTCTATCACGTTTGTTCAATTTACGTCGCTCCTATTCCAGATAGCGTATTGGGCTTAGCGGCATCTTAAAGCGCGTGGAATGGCGAGTAAAATGCACTATTAGCCTTCTATGATAGGGCAATCAGAGACCCGATTAGATCATTTTATATTTTGGTTAATATAAGAATTCAGCGAAATCATATCACGTTTGTTCAATTTACGTCGCTCCTATTCCAGATAGCGTATTAGGCTTAGCGGCATCTTAAAGCGCGTGGAATGGCGAGTAAAATGCTCTACTAAACTTCTATGGTAGGGCAATCCGAGACCCGATAAGATCATTTTATATTTTGTTTAATATAAGATTTCAGGGAAATTTTATCACATTTGTTCAATTTACGTCGCTCCTATTTCAGATAGCGTATTCGGATAAGCGGCATCTCAAAGCGCATGAAGTGGCGAGTAAAATGCACTATTATACTTCTAGTGTAGGGTAATCAGAGACCCGATTAGATCATTTTACATTAAGGTTAATATAAGAATTCACGGAAATTCTATTACATTTGTTCAATTTACGTCGCTCCTATTTCAGATAGCGTATTGGGCTATACGGCATCTCAAAGCGCATGAAATGGCGAGTAAAATGCACTATTAAAATTCTAGGCTAAGGCAAACAGGGACCCGGTTAGATCATTTTATATTACGGTTAATATAAGAATTCAGCGTAATTCTATCACATTTGTTGAACTTACGTCGCTCCTATTTCAGATAGCGTACTGGGCTAGGCGGCATCTTAAAGCGCGTGGAATGGCGAGTAAAATGCTCTACTAAACTTCCATGATAGGTCAATCAGAGCCCCAATTAGATCATTTTATATTTTGTTCAATATAAGATTTCAGGGAAATTCTATCACATTTGTCCAATTTACGGCGCTCCTATTTCAGATAGCGTATTGGGCTAAGCGGCATCTCAAAGCGCATGAAATGGCGAATAAAATGCACCATTAAACTTCTAGGCTAGGGCGAACGGAGACCCTATTAGATCATTTTACATTATGGTCAATATATGTATTCAGCGAAATTCTATCACATTTGTTCAATTTACATCGCTCCTATTTCAGATAGCGTATTGGGCTAAGCGGCATCTCAAAGCGTATGAAATGGCGAATAACATGCACTATTAAAGTTCTATGATAGGGCGAACAGCGACCCGATTAGATCATTTTACGTTAAGGTTAATATAAGAATTCAGCGAAATTCTATCACATTTGTTCCATTTACGTCGCTCCTATTTCAGATAGCGTATTGGGCTAAGCGGCATCTCAAAGCGCCTGGAATGGCGAGTGAAATGCACTATTAAACTTCTAGGGTAGGGCGAACAGAGACCCGAATAGATCATTTTATATTACGGTTAATATAAGAATTCAGCGTAATTCTATCACATTTGTTCAACTAACGTCGCTCCTATTTCAGATAGCGTACTGCGCTAGGCGGCATCTTATAGGGCGTGGAACGGCGAGTAAAATGCACTACTAAACTTCTATGATAGGGCAATCAGAGTTCCGAATAGATCATTTTATATTTTGTTTACTATAACATTTCAGGGAAATTCTATCACATTTGTACAATTTACGTCGCACCTATTTCAGATAGCGTATTGGGCTAAGCGGCATCTCAAGGCGCAAGAAATGGCGAGTAAAATGCACTATTAAGCTTCTAGGGTTGGGCACATAGAGACCCGATTAGATAATTTTATATTATGGTTAATTTAAGAATTCAGCGAAATCCTATCACATTTGTTCATTTTACGTCGCTCCTATTTCAGATAGCGTATTGGGCTAAGCGGCATCTCAAAGCGCATGAAATGGCGAGTAAAATGCACTATTAAACTTCTAGGGCAGGGCGAACAGAGACCCGATTAGATCATTTTACATTAGGGTTAATATAAGTATTCAGGGAACTTCTATCACATTTGTTCAATTTCCGTCGCTTCTATTTCAGACAGCTTATTGGGCTAAGCGGCATCTCAAAGCGCATGAAATGACGAGTAAAATGCACTATTAAACTTCTAGGGTAGGGTAATCAGAGACCCGATTAGATCATTTTATATTACGGTTAATTTAAGAATTCAGCAAAATTCTATCACATTTGTTCAATTTACGTCGTTCCTATTTCAGATTGCATACTGGGCTAGGCGGCATCTTAAAGCGCGTGGAATGGCGAGCGAAATGCACTATTAATCTTTTATGATAGGGCAATCAGAGACCCGATTAGATCATTTTATATTATGGTTAATATAAGAATTAAGCGAAGTTCTATCACATTTGTTTAATTTACGTCGCTCCTATTTCAGATAGCGTATTGGGCTAAGCGGCATCTCAAAGCGCATGAAATGGCGAGTATAATGCACTATTAAACTTCTAGGGTAGGGCAATCAGAGACCCGATTAGATCATTTTATATTTTGGTTAATATAAGAATTCAGCGAAATTCTATCACATTTGTTCAATTTACGTCGCTCCTATTTCAGATAGCGTATTGGGCTAAGCTGCATCTCCAAGCGCATGAAATGGCGAGTAAAATGCACTATTAAACTTCTAGGGTAGGGCAATCAGAGACCCGATTAGATCATTTTATATTTTGGTTAATATAAGAATTCAGCGAAATTCTATCACATTTGTTCAATTTACGTCGCTCCTATTTCAGATAGCGTATTGGGCTAAGCGGCATCTCAAAGCGCATGAAATGGCGAGTAAAATGCACTATTAAACTTCTAGGATAAGGCGAACAGAGACCCGATTAGATCATTTTATATTACGGTTAACATAAGAATTCAGCGTAATTCTGTGACATTTGTTCAACTTGCGTAGCTCCTATTTCAGATAGCGTACTGGGCTAGGCGGCAACTTAAAGCGCGTGGAATGTCGAGTAAAATGCACTATTAAACTTCTATGATAGGGCAATCAGAGACCCGATTAGATCATTTTATATTTTGGTTAATATAAGAATCCAGCGAAATTCTATCACATTTGTTCAATTTACGTCGCTCCTATTTCAGATAGCGTATTGGGCTAAGCTGCATCTCCAAGCGCATGAAATGGCGAGTAAAATGCACTATTAAACTTCTAGGGTAGGGCAATCAGAGACCCGATAAGATCATTTCATATTTTGGTTAATATAAGAATTCAGCGAAATTCTATCACATTTGTTCAATTTACGTCGCTCCTATTTCAGATAGCGTATTGGGCTAAGCGGCATCTCAAAGCGCATGGAATGGCGAGTGAAATGCACTATTAAACTTCTAGGGTAGGGCGAACAGACACCCGAATAGATCATTTTATATTACGGTTAATATAAGAATTCAGCGTTATTCTATCACATTTGTTCAACTAACGTCGCTCCTATTTCAGATAGCGTACTGGGCTAGGCGGCATCTTAAAGCGCGTGGAAGGGCGAGTAAAATGCACTTCTAAACTTCTATGATAGGGCAATCAGAGTTCCGAATAGATCATTTTATATTTTGTTTACTATAACATTTCAGGGAAATTCTATCACATTTGTACAATTTACGTCGCACCTATTTCAGATAGCGTATTGGGCTAAGCGGCATCTCAAGGCGCAAGAAATGGCGAGTAAAATGCACTATTAAGCTTCTAGGGTTGGGCACATAGAGACCCGATTAGATAATTTTATATTATGGTTAATTTAAGAATTCAGCGAAATCCTATCACATTTGTTCATTTTACGTCGCTCCTATTTCAGATAGCGTATTGGGCTAAGCGGCATCTCAAAGCGCATGAAATGGCGAGTAAAATGCACTATTAAACTTCTAGGGCAGGGCGAACAGAGACCCGATTAGATCATTTTACATTAGGGTTAATATAAGTATTCAGGGAACTTCTATCACATTTGTTCAATTTCCGTCGCTTCTATTTCAGACAGCTTATTGGGCTAAGCGGCATCTCAAAGCGCATGAAATGACGAGTAAAATGCACTATTAAACTTCTAGGGTAGGGTAATCAGAGACCCGATTAGATCATTTTATATTACGGTTAATTTAAGAATTCAGCAAAATTCTATCACATTTGTTCAATTTACGTCGTTCCTATTTCAGATTGCATACTGGGCTAGGCGGCATCTTAAAGCGCGTGGAATGGCGAGCGAAATGCACTATTAATCTTTTATGATAGGGCAATCAGAGACCCGATTAGATCATTTTATATTATGGTTAATATAAGAATTAAGCGAAGTTCTATCACATTTGTTTAATTTACGTCGCTCCTATTTCAGATAGCGTATTGGGCTAAGCGGCATCTCAAAGCGCATGAAATGGCGAGTATAATGCACTATTAAACTTCTAGGGTAGGGCAATCAGAGACCCGATTAGATCATTTTATATTTTGGTTAATATAAGAATTCAGCGAAATTCTATCACATTTGTTCAATTTACGTCGCTCCTATTTCAGATAGCGTATTGGGCTAAGCTGCATCTCCAAGCGCATGAAATGGCGAGTAAAATGCACTATTAAACTTCTAGGGTAGGGCAATCAGAGACCCGATTAGATCATTTTATATTTTGGTTAATATAAGAATTCAGCGAAATTCTATCACATTTGTTCAATTTACGTCGCTCCTATTTCAGATAGCGTATTGGGCTAAGCGGCATCTCAAAGCGCATGAAATGGCGAGTAAAATGCACTATTAAACTTCTAGGATAAGGCGAACAGAGACCCGATTAGATCATTTTATATTACGGTTAACATAAGAATTCAGCGTAATTCTGTGACATTTGTTCAACTTACGTAGCTCCTATTTCAGATAGCGTACTGGGCTAGGCGGCAACTTAAAGCGCGTGGAATGTCGAGTAAAATGCACTATTAAACTTCTATGATAGGGCAATCAGAGACCCGATTAGATCATTTTATATTTTGGTTAATATAAGAATCCAGCGAAATTCTATCACATTTGTTCAATTTACGTCGCTCCTATTTCAGATAGCGTATTGGGCTAAGCTGCATCTCCAAGCGCATGAAATGGCGAGTAAAATGCACTATTAAACTTCTAGGGTAGGGCAATCAGAGACCCGATAAGATCATTTCATATTTTGGTTAATATAAGAATTCAGCGAAATTCTATCACATTTGTTCAATTTACGTCGCTCCTATTTCAGATAGCGTATTGGGCTAAGCGGCATCTCAAAGCGCATGGAATGGCGAGTGAAATGCACTATTAAACTTCTAGGGTAGGGCGAACAGACACCCGAATAGATCATTTTATATTACGGTTAATATAAGAATTCAGCGTTATTCTATCACATTTGTTCAACTAACGTCGCTCCTATTTCAGATAGCGTACTGGGCTAGGCGGCATCTTAAAGCGCGTGGAAGGGCGAGTAAAATGCACTTCTAAACTTCTATGATAGGGCAATCAGAGTTCCGAATAGATCATTTTATATTTTGTTTACTATAACATTTCAGGGAAATTCTATCACATTTGTTCAATTTACGTCGCTCCTATTTCAGATAGCGTATTGGGCTAAGCGGCATCTCAAAGCGCAAGAAATGGCGAGTAAAATTCACTATTAAACTTCTAGGGTAGGGCAAACAGAGACCCGATTAGATCATTTTATATTACGGTTAATATAAGAATGCAGCGTAATTCTGTCACATTTGTTCAACTTACGTAGCTCCTATTTCAGATAGCGTATTGGGCAAAGCGGCATCTCAAAGCGCATGAAATGACGAATAAAATGCACAATTAAGCTTCTACGCTAGGGCGAACAGAGACCCGATTAGATCATTTTACGTTATGGTTAATAAAAGAATTCAGCGAAATTCTATCACATTTGATCAATTTACATCGCTCCTATTTCAGATAGCGTATTGTGCTAAGCGGCATCTCAAAGCGCATGAAATAACGAGTAAAATGCACTATTAAACTTCTAGGGTAGGGCAAACAGAGACTCCATTAGATCATTTTATATTATGGTTAATTTAAGAATTCAGCGAAATTCTATCACATTTGTTCAATTTACGTCGCTCCTATTTCAGATAGCGTATTGGGCTAAGCGGCATCTCAAAGCGCATGAAATGGCGAGTAAAATGCACTGTTAAACTTCTAGGGTAGGGCAAACAGAGACCCGATTAGATCATTTTATATTATCGTTAATTTAAGAATTCAGCGAAATTCTATCACATTTGTTCAATTTACGTCGCTCCTATTGCAGATAGCGTATTGGGCTAAGCGGCATCTTAAAGCGCGTGGAATGGCGAGTAAAATTCACTATTAAACTTCTATGATAGGGCAATCAGAGACCAGATTAGATCATTTTATATTTTGGTTAATATAAGAATTCAGCGAAATTCTATCACATTTGGTCAATTTACGTCGTTCCTATTTCAGATAGCTTATTGGGCTAAGCGGCATCTCAAAGCGCATGAAATGGCGAGTAAAATGCACTGTTAAACCTCTAGGGTAGGGCAAACAGAGACCCGATTAGATCATTTCATATTATGGTTTATTTAAGAATTCAGAAAAATTCCATCACATTTGTCCAATTTACGTCGCTCCTATTTCAGATAGCTTATTGAGCTAAGCGGCATCTCAAAGCGCATGAAATGACGAGTGAAATGCACTATTAATCTTCTTGTGTAGAGCGAACAGAGATCCGATTAGAACATTTTACATTAAGGTTAATATAAGAATTCAGCGTAATTCTATCACATTTGTTCAACTTACGTCGCTCCTATTTCAGATAGCGTACCGGGCTAGGCGGCATCTCAAAGCGCATGAAATGGCGAGTAAAATGCACTATTAAACTTCTGGGGTAGGGCAAACAGAGACCCGATTAGATCAATTTATATTATGGTTAATTTAAGAATTCAGCAAAATTCTATCACATTTGTTCAACTTACGTCGCTCCTATTTCAGATAGCGTACTGGGCTAGGCGACATCTCAAAGCGCGTGGAAGGACGAGGAAAAT
>CAKAJE020000189.1:0-37539 GCA_916610135.2 Macropis europaea
GGGCCATGCGGCATCTTAAAGCGCGTGGAATGGCGAGTAAAATGCACTATTAAACGTCTATGATAGGACAATCAGAGACCCGATTAGATCATTTTATATTTTGGTTAATATAAGAATTCAACGAAATTCTATCACATTTGTTCAATTTACGTCGCTCCTATTACAGATAGCTTATTGGGCTCAGCGGCATCTCAAAGCGCATGAAATGACGAGTGAAATGCACTATTAAACTTCTAGGCTAGGGCGAACAGAGACCCGATTAGATCATTTTACATTATGGTGAATATAAGAATGCAGCGTAATTCTGTCACATTTGTTCAACTTACGTCGCTCCTATTTCACATAGCGTAATAGGGTTAAGCGTCATCTCAAAGCGCATGAAATGACGAGTGAAATGCACTATTAAACTTCTAGGGTAGGGCGAACAGAGACCCGATTAGATCATTTAACAGTAAGGTTAATATAAGTATTCAGCGAGATTCTATCACACTTGTTCAATTTACGTCGCTTCCTATTTCAGATAGCGTATTGAGCTAAGCGGCATCTCAAAGCGGCCATGAAATGACGAGTGAAATGCACTATTAAACTTCTAGGGTAGGGCAAACAGGGACCCGATTAGATCATTTTATATTATGGTTAATTTAAGAATTCAGCGAGGTTCTATCACATTTGTTCAATTTACGTGCTTCTATTACAGATAGCTTATTGGGCTAAGCGGCATCTCAAAGCGCATGAAATTGACGAGTGAAATGCACTATTAAACTTCTAGGGTAGGGCAAACAGAGACCCGATTAGGTCATTTAATATTATGGTTAATTTAAGAATTCAGCAAAATTCTATCACATTTGTTCAATTTACGTCGTTCCTATTTCAGATAGCGTCCTGTGCTAAGCGGCATCTAAAAGCGCATGAAATGGCGAGTATAATGCACTATTATACTTCTAGGATGAGGCAAACAGAGACCCGATTAGATCATTTTATATTATGGTTAATTTAAGAATTCAGCAAAATTCTATCACATTTGTTCAATTTCCGTCGCTCCTATTTCAGATAGCGTACTGGGCTAGGCGGCATCTTAAAGCGGGTAGAATGGCGAGTCGAATGCACTATTAAAATTCTATGATAGGGCAATCAGAGACCCGATTAGATCATTTTATATTTTGGTTAATATAAGAATTCAGCGAAATTCTATCACATTTGTTCAATTTGCGTCGCTCCTATTACAAACAGCTTATTGGGCTCAGCGGCATCTCAAAGCGCATGAAATGACGAGTGAAATGCACCATTAGACTTCTATGGTAGGGCGAACAGAGACCCGATTAGATCATTTTAAATTTTGGTTAATATAAGAATTCAGTGAAATTCTATCACATTTGTTCAATTACGTCGCTCCTATTTCAAATAGCGTATTGGGCTCAGCGGCATCTCAAAGCGCATGAAATGGCGAGCAAAATGCACTATTAACTTCTAGGGTAGGGCAAAACAGAGACCCGATTAGATCTATTTTATGTTATGGTTAATTTAAGAATTCAGCGAAATTCTATCACATTTGTTCAACTTTACGTCGCTCCTATTTCAAATAGCGTATTGAGCTAAGCGGCAATCTCAAAGCTTATGAAATGGCGAGCAAAATGCACTATTAAACTTCTAGGGTAGAGCAAAACAGGGACCCGATTAGATCATTTTATATTTTGGTTAATATAAGAATTCAGTGAAATTCTATCACATTTGTTCAATTTACGTCGCTCCTATTTCAAATAGCGTATTGGGCTCAGCGGCATCTCAAAGCGCATGAAATGGCGAGCAAAATGCACTATTAACATCTAGGGTAGGGCAAACAGAGACCCGATTAGATCATTTTATGTTATGGTTAATTTAAGAATTCAGCGAAATTCTATCACATTTGTTCAAGTTACGTCGCCTCTCTTTCAAATAGCGTATTGAGCTAAGCGGCATCTCAAAGCGCATGAAATGGCGAGCAAAATGCACTATTAAACTTCCAGGGTAGAGCAAACAGAGACCCGATTAGATCATTTTGTACTATGGTTAATTTAAGAATTCAGCAAAATTCTATCACATTTGTTCAATTTACGTCGCTCCTATTGCAGATAGCGAACTGGGCTATGCGGCATCTTAAAGCGTTCGGAATGGCGAGTAAAATGCACTATTTAACTTCTATCCTAGGGCAATCAGAGACCCGATTAGATCATTTTATATTTTGGTTAATATAAGAATTCAGTGAAATTCTATCACATTTGTTCAATTTACGTCGCTCCTATTTCAGATAGCGTATTGGGCAAAGCGGCATCTCAAAGCGTTTGAAATGGCGAATAAAATGCACTATTAAAGTTCTAGGCTCGGCGAACAGAGATCCGATTAGATCATTTTACATTATGGTTAATAAAAGAATTCAGCGAAATTCTATCACATTTGTTAAAACTTATATCGCTCCTATTTCAGATAGCGTATTAGGCTAAGCGGCATCTCAAAGCGCATGAAATGACGAGTAAAATGCACTATTAAAGTGCTAGGGTAGGGCAAACAGAGACCCGATTAGATCATTTTATATTATGGTTAATTTAAGGATTGAGCGAAATTCTATCACATTCGCTCAATTTCCGTCGCTCCTATTTCAGATAGCGTATTGGGCAAAGCGACATCTCAAAGCGCATGAAATGACGAGTAAAATGCACTATAAGACTTCTATGGTAGGGCGAACAGAGACCAGATTAGATCATTTTACATTCTGGTTAATAATATAAATCAGCGAAATTCTATCACATTTGTTCAACTTTCGTCGCTCCTATTTCAGATAGCGTATTGAGCTAAGCGGGATCTTAAAGCGCGTGGAATGGCGAGTAAAATGCACTACTAATCTTCTATGATAGAGCAATCAGAGACCCGATTAGATCATTTTATATTTTTTTAATATAAGATTTCAGGGAAATTCTATCACATTTGTTCAATTTACGTCGCTCCTATTTCAGATAGCGTATTGGGCTAAGAGGCATCTGAAAGCGCATGAAATGACGAGTGAAATGCACTATTATACTCCTAGGGTAGGGCGAAACAGAGACCCGATTAGATCCTTTGATATTATGGTTAATTAAGAATTCAGCGAAATTCTATCACATTTGTTCAATTTACGTCGCTCCTATTTCAGATAGCGTCTTGGCTAAGCGGCATCTCAAAGCGTGTGGAATGTCGAGTAAAATGCACTATTAACCTTCTATGATAGGGCAATCAGAGACCAGACTAGATCATTTTATACTTTGGTTAATATAAGAAATTCAGCGAAATTCTATCACATTTGTTCAATTTACGTCGCTCCTATTTTCAGATAGCGTATTGGGCTAGGCGGCATCTCAAAGCGCATGAAATGACGAGTGAAATGCACTATTATACTTCTAGGGTAGGGCGAACAGAGACCCGAAGAGATCATTTTACATTAAGGTGAATATAAGAATGCAGCGTAATTCTGTCAACATTTGTTCAACTTACGTCGCTCCTATTTCAGATAGCGTATTGGGCTAAGCGGCATCTCAAAGCGCATGAAATGGCGAGTGAAATGCACTATTAGACTTCTATGGTAGGGCGAACAGAGACCCGATTGGATCATTTTACATTAAGGTTAATATAAGAATTCACGGGAATTCTATCACATTTGTTCAATTTACGTCGCTTCTATTTCAGACAGCGTACTGGGCTAGGCGGCATCTTAAAGCGCGTGGAATGGCGAGTAAAATGCACTATTAACCTTCTATGATAGGGCAATCAGAGACCAGATTAGATCATTTTATACTTTGGTTAATATAAGAATTCAGCGAAATTCTATCACATTTGTTCAATTTACGTCGCTCCTATTTCAGATAGCGTATTGGGCTAAGCGGCATCACGGAGCGCATGAAATGGCGAACAAAATGCACTATTAAACTTCTAGGCTAGGGCGAACAGAGACCAGATTAGATCATTTTATACTTTGGTTAACATAAGGATTCTGCGAAATTTTATCACATTTGTTCAATTTACGTCGCTCCTATTTCAGATAGCTTATTGGGCTAAGCGGCATCTGAAGGCACATGAAGTGACGAGTAAAATGCACTATTAAACTTCTAGGGTAGGGCCAACAGAGACCCCATTAGATCATTTTATATTATGGTTAATTTAAGATGTCAGCAAAATTCTATCACATTTGTTCAATTTACGTCGCTCCTGTTTCAGATAGCGTGCTGGGCCATGCGGCATCTTAAAGCGCGTGGAATGGCGAGTAAAATGCACTATTAAACGTCTATGATAGGACAATCAGAGACCCGATTAGATCATTTTATATTTTGGTTAATATAAGAATTCAACGAAATTCTATCACATTTGTTCAATTTACGTCGCTCCTATTACAGATAGCTTATTGGGCTCAGCGGCATCTCAAAGCGCATGAAATGACGAGTGAAATGCACTATTAAACTTCTAGGCTAGGGCGAACAGAGACCCGATTAGATCATTTTACATTAAGGTGAATATAAGAATGCAGCGTAATTCTGTCACATTTGTTCAACTTACGTCGCTCCTATTTCACATAGCGTATTGGGTTAAGCGTCATCTCAAAGCGCATGAAATGACGAGTGAAATGCACTATTAAACTTCTAGGGTAGGGCGAACAGAGACCCGATTAGATCATTTAACAGTAAGGTTAATATAAGTATTCAGCGAGATTCTATCACACTTGTTCAATTTACGTCGCTCCTATTTCAGATAGCGTATTGGGCTAAGCGGCATCTCAAAGCGCATGAAATGACGAGTGAAATGCACTATTAAACTTCTAGGGTAGGGCAAACAGGGACCCGATTAGATCATTTTATATTATGGTTAATTTAAGAATTCAGCGAGGTTCTATCACATTTGTTCAATTTACGGTGCTTCTATTACAGATAGCTTATTGGGCTTAGCGGCATCTCAAAGCGCATGAATTGACGAGTGAAATGCACTATTAAACTTCTAGGGTAGGGCAAACAGAGACCCGATTAGGTCATTTTATATTATGGTTAATTTAAGAATTCAGCAAAATTCTATCACATTTGTTCAATTTACGTCGTTCCTATTTCAGATAGCGTCCTGTGCTAAGCGGCATCTAAAAGCGCATGAAATGGCGAGTATAATGCACTATTATACTTTTAGGATGAGGCAAACAGAGACCCGATTAGATCATTTTATATTATGGTTAATTTAAGAATTCAGCAAAATTCTATCACATTTGTTCAATTTCCGTCGCTCCTATTTCAGATAGCGTACTGGGCTAGGCGGCATCTTAAAGCGGGTAGAATGGCGAGTCGAATGCACTATTAAAATTCTATGATAGGGCAATCAGAGACCCGATTAGATCATTTTATATTTTGGTTAATATAAGAATTCAGCGAAATTCTATCACATTTGTTCAATTTGCGTCGCTCCTATTACAAACAGCTTATTGGGCTCAGCGGCATCTCAAAGCGCATGAAATGACGAGTGAAATGCACCATTAGACTTCTATGGTAGGGCGAACAGAGACCCGATTAGATCATTTTATATTTTGGTTAATATAAGAATTCAGTGAAATTCTATCACATTTGTTCAATTTACGTCGCTCATATTTCAAATAGCGTATTGGGCTCAGCGGCATCTCAAAGCGCATGAAATGGCGAGCAAAATGCACTATTAAACTTCTAGGGTAGGGCAAACAGAGACCCGATTAGATCATTTTATGTTATGGTTAATTTAAGAATTCAGCGAAATTCTATCACATTTGTTCAACTTACGTCGCTCCTATTTCAAATAGCGTATTGAGCTAAGCGGCATCTCAAAGCTCATGAAATGGCGAGCAAAATGCACTATTAAACTTCTAGGGTAGAGCAAACAGGGACCCGATTAGATCATTTTATATTTTGGTTAATATAAGAATTCAGTGAAATTCTATCACATTTGTTCAATTTACGTCGCTCCTATTTCAGATAGCGCATTGGGCAAAGCGGCATCTCAAAGCGTTTGAAATGGCGAATAAAATGCACTATTAAAGTTCTAGGCTCGGGAGAACAGAGATCCGATTAGATCATTTTACATTATGGTTAATAAAAGAATTCAGCGAAATTCTATCACATTTGTTCAACTTATATCGCTCCAATTTCAGATAGCGTATTAGGCTAAGCGGCATCGCAAAGCGCATGAAATGGCGAGTGAAATGCACCATTAGACTTCTATGGTAGGGCGAACAGAGACCCGATTAGATCATTTTATATTTTGGTTAATATAAGAATTCAGTGAAATTCTATCACATTTGTTCAATTTACGTCGCTCCTATTTCAAATAGCGTATTGGGCTCAGCGGCATCTCAAAGCGCATGAAATGGCGAGCAAAATGCACTATTAAACATCTAGGGTAGGGCAAACAGAGACCCGATTAGATCATTTATGTTATGGTTAATTTAAGAATTCAGCGAAATTCTATCACATTTGTTCAAGTTACGTCGCTCCTATTTCAAATAGCGTATTGAGCTAAGCGGCATCTCAAAGCGCATGAAATGGCGAGCAAAATGCACTATTAAACTTCCAGGGTAGAGCAAACAGAGACCCGATTAGATCATTTTGTACTATGGTTAATTTAAAGAATTCAGCAAAATTCTATCACATTTGTTCAATTTACGTCGCTCCTATTGCAGATAGCGAACTGGGCTATGCGGCATCTTAAAGCGTTCGGAATGGCGAGTAAAATGCACTATTTAACTTCTATCGTAGGGCAATCAGAGACCCGATTAGATCATTTTATATTTTGGTTAATATAAGAATTCAGTGAAATTTCTATCACATTTGTTCAATTTACGTCGCTCCTATTTCAGATAGCGTATTGGGCAAAGCGGCAACTCAAAGCGTTTGAAATGGCGAATAAAATGCACTATTAAAGTTCTAGGCTCGGGCGAACAGAGATCCGATTAGATCATTTTACATTATGGTTAATAAAAGAATTCAGCGAAATTCTATCACATTTGTTCAACTTATATCGCTCCTATTTCAGATAGCGTATTAGGCTAAGCGGCATCTCAAAGCGCATGAAATGACGAGTAAAATGCACTATTAAAGTGCTAGGGTAGGGCAAACAGAGACCCGATTAGATCATTTTATATTATGGTTAATTTAAGGATTGAGCGAAATTCTATCACATTCGCTCAATTTCCGTCGCTCCTATTTCAGATAGCGTATTGGGCAAAGCGACATCTCAAAGCGCATGAAATGACGAGTAAAATGCACTATAAGACTTCTATGGGTAAGGGCGAACAGAGACCAGATTAGATCATTTTACATTCTGGTTAATAATATAAATCAGCGAAATTCTATCACATTTGTTCAACTTTCGTCGCTCCTATTTCAGATAGCGTATTGAGCTAAGCGGGATCTTAAAGCGCGTGGAATGGCGAGTAAAATGCACTACTAATCTTCTATGATAGAGCAATCAGAGACCCGATTAGATCATTTTATATTTTTTTAATATAAGATTTCAGGGAAATTCTATCACATTTGTTCAATTTACGTCGCTCCTATTTCAGATAGCGTATTGGGCTAAGAGGCATCTGAAAGCGCATGAAATGACGAGTGAAATGCACTATTAAACTCCTAGGGTAGGGCGAACAGAGACCCCGATTAGATCCTTTGATATTATGGTTAATTTAAGAATTCAGCGAAATTCTATCACATTTGTTCAATTTACGTCGCTCCTATTTCAGATAGCGTCTTGGGCTAAGCGGCATCTCAAAGCGTGTGGAATGGCGAGTAAAATGCACTGTTAACCTTCTATGATAGGGCAATCAGAGACCAGACTAGATCATTTTATACTTTGGTTAATATAAGAATTCAGCGAAATTCTATCACATTTGTTCAATTTACGTCGCTCCTATTTCAGATAGCGTATTGGGCTAGGCGGCATCTCAAAGCGCATGAAATGACGAGTGAAATGCACTATTATACTTCTAGGGTAGGGCGAACAGAGACCCCGAAGAGATCATTTTACATTAAGGTGAATATAAGAATGCAGCGTAATTCTGTCACATTTGTTCAACTTACGTCGCTCCTATTTCAGATAGCGTATTGGGCTAAGCGGCATCTCAAAGCGCATGAAATGGCGAGTGAAATGCACTATTAGACTTCTATGGTAGGGCGAACAGAGACCCGATTGGATCATTTTACATTAAGGTTAATATAAGAATTCACGGGAATTCTATCACATTTGTTTCAATTTACGTCGCTTCTATTTCAGACAGCGTACTGGGCTAGGCGGCATCTTAAAGCGCGTGGAATGGCGAGTAAAATGCACTATTAACCTTCTATGATAGGGCAATCAGAGACCAGATTAGATCATTTTATACTTTGGTTAATATAAGAATTCAGCGAAATTCTATCACATTTGTTCAATTTACGTCGCTCCTATTTCAGATAGCGTATTGGGCTAAGCGGCATCACGGAGCGCATGAAATGGCGAACAAAATGCACTATTAAACTTCTAGGCTAGGGCGAACAGAGACCAGATTAGATCATTTTATACTTTGGTTAACATAAGGATTCTGCGAAATTTTATCACATTTGTTCAATTTACGTCGCTCCTATTTCAGATAGCTTATTGGGCTAAGCGGCATCTGAAGGCACATGAAGTGACGAGTAAAATGCACTATTAAACTTCTAGGGTAGGGCCAACAGAGACCCCATTAGATCATTTTATATTATGGTTAATTTAAGATGTCAGCAAAATTCTATCACATTTGTTCAATTTACGTCGCTCCTGTTTCAGATAGCGTGCTGGGCCATGCGGCATCTTAAAGCGCGTGGAATGGCGAGTAAAATGCACTATTAAACTTCTATGATAGGGCAATCAGAGACCAGACTAGATCATTTTATACTTTGGTTAATATAAGAATTCAGCGAAATTCTATCACATTTGTTCAATTTACGTCGCTCCTATTTCAGATAGCGTATTGGGCTAAGCGGCATCACAAAGCGCATGAAATGGCGAACAAAATGCCCTATTAAACTTCTAGGCTATGGCGAACAGAGACCAGATTAGATCATTTTATATTTTGGTTAACATAAGAATTCTGCGAAATTCTATCACATTTGTTCAATTTACGTCGCTCCTATTTCCGATAGCTTATTGGGCTTAGCGGCATCTTAAAGCGCGTGGACTGGCGAGTGAAATGCACTATTAAACTTCTAGGCTAGGGCGAACAGAGACCCGAGCAGATCATTTTACATTATGGTTAATAAAAGAATCAGCGTAATTCTATCACATTTTGTTCAACTTACGTCGCTCCTATTTCAGATAGCGTATTGGGCTAAGCGGCATCTCAAAGCGCATGAAATGGCGAGTGAAATGCACTATTAGACTTCTATGGTAGGGCGAACAGAGACCCGATTGGATCATTTTACATTAAGGTTAATATAAGAATTCACGGGAATTCTATCACATTTGTTCAATTTACGTCGCTCCTATTCCGGATAGCGTATTGGGCTAAGCGGCATCTCAAAGCGCATGAAATGGCGAGTAAAATACGCTATTAAACTTCTAGGATAAGGCAAACAGAGACCCGATTAGATCATTTTATATTACGGTTAATATAAGAATGCAGCGTAATTCTATCACATTTGTTCAAGTTACGTCGCTCCTATTTCAGATAGCGTACTGGGCTAGGCGGCATCTTAAAGCGCGTGGAATGGCGAGTAAAATGCACTACTAATCTTCTATGATAGGGCAATCAGAGACCCGATTAGATCATTTTATATTTTGATTAATATAAGATTTCAGGGAAATTCTATCACATTTGTTCAATTTACGTCGCTCCTATTTCAGATAGCGTATTGGGCTAAGCGGGATCTCAAAGCGCATGAAATGGCGACTAAAATGCACTATTAAACTTCTAGGGTAGAGCAAACAGAGACCCGATTAGATCATTTTATATTATGGTTAATTTAAGAATTCAACAAAATTCTATCACATTTGTTCAACTTACGTCGCTCCTATTTCAGATAGCGTACTGGGCTAGCCGGCATCTTAAAGCGCGTGGAATGGCGAGTAAAATGCACTACTAAACTTCTATGATGGAGCAATCAGAGACCCGATTAGATCATTTTATATTTTGTTTAATATAAAATTTCAGGGAAATTCTATCACATTTGTTCAATTTACGTCGCTCCTATTTCAGATAGCGTATTGGGCTAAGCGGCATCACAAAGCGCATGAAATGGCGAACAAAATGCACTATTAAACTTCTAGGCTAGGGCGAACAGAGACCAGATTAGATCATTTTATACTTTGGTTAACATAAGGATTCTGCGAAATTTTATCACATTTGTTCAATTTACGTCGCTCGTATTTCAGATAGCTTATTGGGCTAAGCGGCATCTGAAGGCGCATGAAGTGACGAGTAAAATGCACTATTAAACTTCTAGGGTAGGGCAAACAGAGACCCGATTAGATCATTTTATATTATGGTTAATTTAAGATGTCAGCAAAATTCTATCACATTTGTTCAATTTACGTCGCTCCTGTTTCAGATAGCGTGCTGGGCCATGCGGCATCTTAACGCGCGTGGAATGGCGAGTAAAATGCACTATTAAACGTCTATGATAGGGCAATCAGAGACCAGACTAGATCATTTTATACTTTGGTTAATATAAGAATTCAGCGAAATTCTATCACATTTGTTCAATTTACGTCGCTCCTATTTTAGATAGCGTATTGGGCTAGGCGGCATCTCAAAGCGCAGGAAATGACGAGTGAAATGCACTATTATACTTCTAGGGTAGGGCGAACAGAGACCCGAAGAGATCATTTTACATTAAGGTGAATATAAGAATGCAGCGTAATTCTGTCACATTTGTTCAACTTACGTCGCTCCTATTTCAGATAGCGTATTGGGTTAAGCGTCATCTCAAAGCGCATGAAATGACGAGTGAAATGCACTATTAAACTTCTAGGGTAGGGCGAACAGAGACCCGATTACATCATTTTACATTAAGGATAATATAAGTATTCAGCGAGATTCTATCACACTTGTTCAATTTACGTCGCTTCTATTTCAGACAGCGTACTGGGCTAGGCGGCATCTTAAAGCGCGTGGAATGGCGAGTAAAATGCACTATTAACCTTCTATGATAGGCCAATCAGAGACCAGATTAGATCATTTTATACTTTGGTTAATATAAGAATTCAGCGAAATTCTATCACATTTGTTCAATTTACGTCGCTCCTATTTCAGATAGCGTATTGGGCTAAGCGGCATCACGGAGCGCATGAAATGGCGAACAAAATGCACTATTAAACTTCTAGGCTAGGGCGAACAGAGACCAGATTAGATCATTTTATACTTTGGTTAACATAAGGATTCTGCGAAATTTTATCACATTTGTTCAATTTACGTCGCTCCTATTTCAGATAGCTTATTGGGCTAAGCGGCATCTGAAGGCACATGAAGTGACGAGTAAAATGCACTATTAAACTTCTAGGGTAGGGCCAACAGAGATCCGATTAGATCATTTTATATTATGGTTAATTTAAGATGTCAGCAAAATTCTATCACATTTGTTCAATTTACGTCGCTTCTGTTTCAGATAGCGTCCTGGGCCATGCGGCATCTTAAAGCGCGTGGAATGGCGAGTAAAATGCACTATTAAACTTCTATGATAGGGCAATCAGAGACCAGACTAGATCATTTTATACTTTGGTTAATATAAGAATTCAGCGAAATTCTATCACATTTGTTCAATTTACGTCGCTCCTATTTCAGATAGCGTATTGGGCTAAGCGGGATCTCAAAGCGCATGAAATGGCGACTAAAATGCACAATTAAACTTCTAGGCTAGGGCGAACAGAGACCCGATTAGATCATTTCACATTAAGGTTAATATAAGAATTCACGGAAATTCTATCACATTTGTTCAATTTACGTCGCTCCTATTACAGATAGCGTATTAGGCTATGCGGCATCTCAAAGCGCATGAAATGGCGAATAAAATTCACTATTAAACTTCTAGGGTAGGGCAAACAGAGACCCGATTAGATCATTTTATATTACGATTAATATAAGAATTCAGCGTAATTCTATCACATTTGTTCATCTTACGTCGCTCCTATTTCAGATAGCGTACTGGGCTAGGCGGCATCTTAAAGCGCGTGGAAGGGCGAGTAAAATGCACTACTAAACTTCTATGATAGAGCAATCAGAGACCCGATTAGATCATTTTATATTTTGTTTAATATAAGATTTCAGGGAAATTCTATCACATTTGTTCAATTTACGTCGCTCCTATTTCAGATAGCGTATTGGGCTAAGCGGCATCACAAAGCGCATGAAATGGCGAACAAAATGCACTATTAAACTTCTAGGCTATGGCGAACAGAGACCAGATTAGATCATTTTATATTTTGGTTAACATAAGAATTCTGCGAAATTCTATCACATTTGTTCAATTTACGTCGCTCCTATTTCCGATAGCTTATTGGGCTTAGCGGCATCTTAAAGCGCGTGGAATGGCGAGTGAAATGCACTATTAAACTTCTATGATAGGGCAATCAGAGACCCGATTAGATCATTTTATATTTTGGTTAATATAAGAATTCAACGAAATTCTATCACATTTGTAAAATTTACGTCGCTCCTATTACAGATAGCTTATTGGGCTTAGCGGCATCTCAAAGCGCATGAAATGACGAGTGAAGTGCACTATTAAACTTCTAGGGTAGGGTAAACAGAGACCCGATTAGATCATTTTATATTATGGTTAATTTAAGAATTCAGCAAAATTCTATCACATTTGCTCAATTTACGTCGCTCCTATTTCAGATAGCGTACAGGGCTAGGCGGCATCTTAAAGCGCGTGGAATGGCGAGTAAAATGCACTATTAAAATTCTATGATAGGGCAATCAGAGACCCGATTAGATCATTTTATATTATGGATAATTTAAGAATTCAGTGAAATTCTATCACATTTGTTCAATTTACGTCGCTCCAATTTCAGATAGCGTATTGGGCTAACCGGCATCTCAAAGCGCATGAAATGGCGAATAAAATGCACTATTAAACTTCTAGGCTAGGGCGAACAGAGACCCGAGCAGATCATTTTACATTATGGTTAATAAAAGAATTCACGGGAATTCTATCACATTTGTTCAATTTACGTCGCTCCTATTCCAGATAGCGTATTGGGCTAAGCGGCATCTCAAAGCGCATGAAATGGCGAGTAAAATGCGCTATTAAACTTCTAGGATAAGGCAAACAGAGACCCGATTAGATCATTTTATATTACGGTTAATATAAGAATGCAGCGTAATTCTATCACATTTGTTCAAGTTACGTCGCTCCTATTTCAGATAGAGTACTGGGCTATGCGGCATCTGAAAGCGCGTGGAATGGCGTGTAAAATGCACTACTAATCTTCTATGATAGGGCAATCAGAGACCCGATTAGATCATTTTATATTTTGATTAATATAAGATTTCAGGGAAATTCTATCACATTTGTTCAATTTACGTCGCTCCTATTTCAGATAGCGTATTGGGCTAAGCGGGATCTCAAAGCGCATGAAATGGCGACTAAGATGCACTATTAAACTTCTAGGGTAGAGCCAACAGAGACCCGATTAGATCATTTTATATTATGGTTCATTTAAGAATTCAACAAAATTCTATCACATTTGTTCAACTTACGTCGCTCCTATTTCAGATAGCGTACTGGGCTAGCCGGCATCTTAAAGCGCGTGGAATGGCGAGTAAAATGCACTACTAAACTTCCATGATGGACCAATCAGAGACCCGATTAGATCATTTTATATTTTGTTTAATATAAAATTTCAGGGAAATTCTATCACATTTGTTCAATTTACGTCGCTCCTATTTCAGATAGCGTATTGGGCTAAGCGGCATCACAAAGCGCATGAAATGGCGAACAAAATGCACTATTAAACTTCTAGGCTAGGGCGAACAGAGACCAGATTAGATCATTTTATACTTTGGTTAACATAAGGATTCTGCGAAATTTTATCACATTTGTTCAATTTACGTCGCTCCTATTTCAGATAGCTTATTGGGCTAAGCGGCATCTGAAGGCGCATGAAGTGACGAGTAAAATGCACTATTAAACTTCTAGGGTAGGGCAAACAGAGACCCGATTAGATCATTTTATATTATGGTTAATTTAAGATGTCAGCAAAATTCTATCACATTTCTTCAATTTACGTCGCTCCTGTTTCAGATATCGTGCTGGGCCATGCGGCATCTTAAAGCGCGTGGAATGGCGAGTAAAATGCACTATTAAACGTCTATGATAGGGCAATCAGAGACCAGACTAGATGATTTTATACTTTGGTTAATATAAGAATTCAGCGAAATTCTATCACATTTGTTCAATTTACGTCGCTCCTATTTCAGATAGCGTATTGGGCTAGGCGGCATCTCAAAGCGCATGAAATGACGAGTGAAATGCACTATTATACTTCTAGGGTAGGGCGAACAGAGACCCGAAGAGATCATTTTACATTAAGGTGAATATAAGAATGCAGCGTAATTCTGTCACATTTGTTCAACTTACGTCGCTCCTATTTCAGATAGCGTATTGGGTTAAGCGTCATCTCAAAGCGCATGAAATGACGAGTGAAATGCACTATTAAACTTCTAGGGTAGGGCAAACAGAGACCCGATTAGGTCATTTTATATTATGGTTAATTTAAGAATTCAGCGAAATTCTATCACATTTGTTCAATTTACGTCGCTCCTATTACAGATAGCTTATTGGGCTCAGCGGCATCTCAAAGCGCATGAAATGACGAGTGAAATGCACTATTAAACTTCTAGGCTAGGGCGAACAGGGACCCGATTAGATCATTTTACATTAAGGTGAATATAAGAATGCAGCGTAATTCTGTCACATTTGTTCAACTTACGTCGCTCCTATTTCAGATAGCGTATTGGGTTAAGCGTCATCTCAAAGCGCATGAAATGACGAGTGAAATGCACTATTAAACTTCTAGGGTAGGGCGAACAGAGACCCGATTAGATCATTTTACATTAAGGTGAATATAAGAATGCAGCGTAATTCTGTCACATTTGTTCAACTTACGTCGCTCCTATTTCAGATAGCGTATTGGGCTAAGCGGCATCTCAACGCGCATGAAATGGCGAGTGAAATGCACTATTAGACTTCTATGGTAGGGCGAACAGAGACCCGATTGGATCATTTTACATTAAGGTTAATATAAGAATTCACGGGAATTCTATCACATTTGTTCAATTTACGTCGCTCCTATTCCAGATAGCGTATTGGGCTAAGCGGCATCTCAAAGCGCATGAAATGGCGAGTGAAATGCACTATTAAACTTCTAGGGTAGGGCAAACAGAGACGCGATTAGATCATTTTATATTACGGTTAATATAAGAATGCAGCGTAATTCTATCACATTTGTTCAAGTTACGTCGCTCCTATTTCAGATAGCGTACTGGGCTAGGCGGCATCTTAAAGCGCGTGGAATGGCGAGTAAAATGCACTACTAATCTTCTATGATAGGGCAATCAGAGACCCGATTAGATCATTTTATATTTTGATTAATATAAGATTTCAGGGAAATTCTATCACATTTGTTCAATTTACGTCGCTCCTATTTCAGATAGCGTATTGGGCTAAGCGGCATCACGGAGCGCATGAAATGGCGAACAAAATGCACTATTAAACTTCTAGGCTAGGGCGAACAGAGACCAGATTAGATCATTTTATACTTTGGTTAACATAAGGATACTGCGAAATTTTATCACATTTGTTCAATTTACGTCGCTCCTATTACAGATAGCGTATTGGGCTAAGCGGGATCTCAAAGCGCATGAAATGGCGACTAAAATGCACTATTAAACTTCTAGGCTACGGCGAACAGAGACCCGATTAGATCATTTTATATTTTGGTTAATATAAGAATTCTGCGAAATTCTATCACATTTGTTCAATTTACGTCGCTCCTATTTCAGATAGCTTATTGGGCTTAGCGGCATCTCAATCCGCATGAAATGTCGAGTATAATGCACTATTAAACTTCTAGGATAAGGTAAACAGAGACCCGATTAGATCAATTTACATTAAGGTTAATATAAGAATTCAACGAAATTCTATCACATTTGTTCAATTTACGTGAGCTTCTATTACAGATAGCTTATTGGGCTCAGCGGCATCTCAAAGCGCATGAAATGACGAGTGAAATGCACTATTAAACTTCTAGGGTAGGGCAAACAGAGACCCGATTAGGTCATTTTATATTATGGTTAATTTAAGAATTCAGCAAAATTCTCTCACATTTGTTCAATTTACGTCGTTCCTATTTCAGATAGCGTCCTGGGCTAAGCGGCATCTAAAAGCGCATGAAATGGCGAGTATAATGCACTATTATACTTCTAGGATAAGGCAAACAGAGACCCGATTAGATCATTTTATATTACGGTTAATATAAGAATGCAGCGTGAATCTATCACATTTGTTCAAGTTACCTCGCTCCTATTTCAGATAGCGTACTGGGCTAGGCGGCATCTTAAAGCACGTGGAATGGCGAGTAAAATGCACTATTAAACTTCTATGATAGGGCAATCAGAGACCCGATTAGATCATTTTATATTTTGGTTTATATAAGAATTCAACGAAATTCTATCACATTTGTAAAATTTACGTCGCTCCTATTACAGATAGCTTATTGGTCTTAGCGGCATCTCAAAGCGCATGAAATGACGAGTGAAATGCACTATTAAACTTCTAGGGTAGGGCAAACAGAGACCCGATTAGATCACTTTATATTATGGTTAATTTAAGAATTCAGCAAAATTCTATCACATTTGCTCAATTTACGTCGCTCCTATTTCAGATAGCGTACTGAGGTAGGCGGCATCTGAAAGCGCGTGGAATGGCGAGTAAAATGCACTACTAAACTTCTATGATAGGGCAATCAGAGACCCGAATAGATCATTTTATATTTTGTTTAATATAAGATTTCAGGGAAATAGAATCACATTTGTACAATTTGCGTCGCTCCTTTTTCAGATAGCGTATTCAGCTAAGCGGCATCGCAAAGCGCATGAAGTGGCGAATAAAATGCACTATTAAACTTCTAGGCTAGGGCGAACAGTGACCCGATCAGATCATTTTACATTATGGTTAATAAAAGAATTCGCGGCATCACAAAGCGAGTGAAATGCACCATTAGACTTCTATGGTAGGGGGAACAGAGACCCGATTAGATCATTTTACATTAAGGTTAATATAAGGATTCACGGAAATTCTATCACATTTGTTCAATTTACGTCGCTCCTATTTCAGATAGCGTATTGGGCTAAGCGGCATCACAAAGCGCATGAAATGGCGAACAAAATGCACTAGTAAACTTCTAGGCTATGGCGAACAGCGATCAGGTTAGATCATTTTATATTTTGGTTAACATAAGAATACTGCGAAATTCTATCACATTTGTTCAATTTACGTCGCTCCTATTTCAGATAGTTTATTGGGCTTAGCGGCATCTCAAAGCGCATGAAGTGACGAGTGAAATGCACTATTAAACTTCTAGGGTAGGGCGAACAGAGACCCGATTAGATCATTTTACATTAAGGTTAATATAAGAATTCAGGGAAATTCTATCACATTTGTTCAATTTACGTCGCTCCTATTTCAGATAGCGTATTGGGCTAGGCGGCATCTCAAAGCGCATGAAATGGCGAATAAAATGCACTATTAAACTTCTATGATAGGGCAATCAGAGACCCGATTAGATCATTTTATATTTTGGTTAATATAAGCATTCAGCGAAATTCTATCACATTTGTTCAATTTACGTCGCTCCTATTTCAGATAGCGTATTGGGCTAAGCGGCATCTCAAAGCGCATGAAATGACGAGTGAAATGCACTATTCAACTTCTAGGGTTGGGCAAACAGGGACCCGATTAGATCATTTTATATTATGGTTAATTTAAGATGTCAGCAAAATTCTATCACATTTGTTCAATTTACGTCGCTCCTGTTTCAGATAGCGTGCTGGGCCATGCGGCATCTTAAAGCGCGTGGAATGGCGAGTAAAATGCACTATTAAACTTCTATGATAGGGCAATCAGAGACCCGATTAGATCATTTTATATTTTGGTTAATATAAGAATTCAACGAAATTCTATCACATTTGTTCAATTTACGTCGCTCCTATTACATATAGCTTATTGGGCTTAGCGGCATCTCAAAGCGCATGAAATGACGAGTGAAATGCACTATTACACTTCTAGGGTAGGGCAAACAGAGACCCGATTAGACCATTTTATATTATGGTTAATTTAAGAATTCAGCAAAATTCTATCACATTCGTTCAATTTACGTCGCTCCTATAACAGATAACTTATTGTGCTTAGCGGCATCTCAAAGCGCATGAAGTGGCGAGTGAAATGCACTATTGAACGTCTAGGGTAGGGCAAAGAGAGACCCGATTAGATCATTTTATATTATGGTTAATTTAAGAATTCAGCAAAATTCTATCACATTTGTTCAACTTACGTCGCTCCTATTTCAGATAGCGTACTGGGCTAGGCGGCACCTTAAAGCGCGTGGAATGACGAGTAAAATGCACAACTTAACTTCTCTGATAGGGCAATCAGAGACCCGATTAGATCATTTTATATTTTGTTTACTTTAAGATTTGACGGAAATTCTATCACATTTGTTCAATTTACGTCGCTCCTATTTCAGATAGCGTATTGGGCTATGCGGTATCTCAAAGCGCATGAAATGGCGAGTAAAATGCACTATTAAACTTCTAGGGTAGGGCAAACAGAGACCCGATGAGATCATTTTATATTATGGTTAATTTAAGAATTCAGCGAAATTCTATCACATTTGTTGAATTTACGTCGCTCCTATTACAGATAGCGTATTGGGCTAAGCGGCCTCTCAAAGCGCATGAAATGGCGAGTAAAATGCGCTATTAAACTTCTAGGATAAGGCAAACGGATACCCGATTAGTTCATTTTATATTACGGTTAATATAAGAATTCAGCGTAATTCTATCACATTTGTTCATCTTCCGTCGCTCCTATTTCAGATAGCGTACTGGGCTAGGCGGCATCTTAAAGCGCGTGGAATGGCGAGTAAAATGCACTACTAAACTTCTATGATAGGGCAATCAGAGTCCCGTTTAGATCATTTTATATTTTGTTTAATATAAGATTTCAGGGAAATTCTATCACATTTGTTCAATTTACGTCGCTCCTATTTCAGATAGCGTATTGGGCTAAGCGGCATCTCAAATCGCATGAAATGGCGAGTAAAATGCACTATTAAACTTCTAGGGTAAGGCAAACAGAGACCCGATTAGATCATTTTATATTTTGGTTAATATAAGAATTCAGCGAAATTCTATCACAATTGTTCTATTTACGTCGCTCCTATTTCAGATAGCGTATTGGGCTAAGCGGCATCTCAAAGCGCATGAAATGGCGAGTGAAATGCACTATTACACTTCTAGGGTAGGGCGAACAGAGACCCGATTAGATCATTTTACATTAAGGTTAATATAAGTATTCAGGGAAATTCTATCGCATTTGTTCAATTTACGTCGCTCCTATTTGAGATAGCGTATTGGGCTAAGCGGCATCTCAAAGCGCATGAAATGGACAATAAAATGCACTATTAAACTTCTAGGTTAGGGAGAACAGAGACCCGATTAGATCATTTTACATGATGGTTCATAAAAGAATTCAGCGAAACTCTATCACATTTTTTCAACTTACGTCGCTCCTATTTCAGATAGCGTATTGGGCTAAGCGGCAGCTCAAAGCGCATGAAATGGCGAGTAAAATGCAATATTAAGCTTCTAGGGTAGGGCAAACAGACACCCGATTAGATCATTTTATATTATGGTTAATTTAAGAATTCAGCAAAATTCTATCACATTTGTTCAATTTACGTCGCTTCTATTTCAGATAGCGTATTGGGCAAAGCGGCATCTCAAAGCGTATGAAATGGCGAATAAAATGCACTATTAAAGATCTAGGCTAGGGCGAACAGAGATCCGATTAGATCATTTTATATTATGGTTAATTTAAGAATTGAGCGAAATTCTATCACATTCGTTCAATTTAGGTCGCTCCTATTTCAGATAGCGTATTGGGCTAAGCGGCATCTCAAAGCGCATGAAATGGCGAGTGAAATGCACTATATGACTTCTATGGTAGGGCGAACAGAGATCCGATTAGATCATTTTACATTGAGGTTAATATAAGAAGTCACAGAAATTCTATCACATTTGTTCAATTTACGTCGCTCCTATTTCAGATAGCGTATTGGGCTATGCGGCATCTCAAAGCGCATGAAATGGCGAGTATAATGCACTATTAAACTTCTAGGGTAAGGCAAACAGAGACCCGATTAGATCATTTTATATTACGGATAATATAAGAATTCAGCGTAATTATATTACATTTGATCAATTTACGTCGCCCCTATTTCAAATAGCGTATTGTGCTAAGCGGCATCTCAAAGAACATGAAATGGCGAGTGAAATGCACTATTAGACTTCTATGGTAGGGCGAACAGAGACACGATTAGATCATTTTACATTAAGCTTAATATAAGAATTCAGGGAAATTCTATCACCTTTGTTCAATTTACGTCGCTCCTATTCCAGATAGCGTATTGGGCTATGCGGCAGCTTAAAGCACATGAAATGGCGAGTAAAATGCACTATCAAACTTCTATGATAGGGCAAACAGAGGCCCGATTACATCATTTTATATTACGGTTAATATAAGAATTCAGCGTAATTCTATCACATTTGTTCAACTTACGTTGCTCCTATTTCAGATACCGTACTGGGCTAGGCGGCATCATAAAGCGCGTGGAATGGCGGGTAAAATGCTCTACTAAACTTCTATGATAGGGCGATCAGAGACCCGATTAGATCATTTTATATTTTGTTTAATATAAGATTTCAGGGAAATTCTATCGCATTTGTTCAATTTACGTCGCTCCTATTTCAGATAGCGTATTCGGATATGCGACATATCAAAGCGCATGAAATGGCGAATAAAATGCACTCTTAAACTTCTAGGCTAGGCCGAACAGAGACCCGATCAGATCATTTTACATTATGGTTAATAAAAGAATTCAGCGAAATTCTATCACATTTGTTCAACCTACGTCGCTCCTATTTCAGATAGCGTATTGGGCTAAGCGGCATCTCAAAGCGCATGAAATGGCGAGTAAAATGCACTATTAGATTTCTATGGTAGGGCGTACAGAGACCCGATTAGATCATTTTATATTATGGTTAATTTAAGAATTCAGCAAAATTCTTTCACACTTGTTCAATTTACGTCGCTCGTATTTCAGATAGCGTACTGGGCTAGGCGGCATCTTAAAGCCCGTGGAATGGCGAGTAAAATGCACTATTAAACTTTTATGATAGGGCAATCAGAGACCCGATTAGATCATTTTATATTTTGGTTAATATAAGAATTCAGCGAAATTCTATCACATTTGTTCAATTTACGTCGCTCCTATTTCAGATAGCTTATTGGGCTAAGCGGCATCTCAAAGCGCATGAAATGACGAGTGAAATGCACTATTAAACTTTTAGGATAGGGCGAACGGAGACCCGATTAGATCATTTTACATTAATGTTAATATAAGAATTCAGGGAAATTCTATCACATTTGTTCAATTTACGTCGCTCCTATTTCCGATAGCGTACTGGGCTAGGCGGCATCTTAAAGCGCGTGGAATGGCGAGTAAAATGCACTACTAAACTTCTATGATAGGGCAATCAGAGACCCGATTAGATCATTTTATATTTTGTATGATATCAGATTTCAGGGAATTTGTATCACATTTGTTCAATTTACGTCGCTCCTAATTCAGATAGCGTATTCGGCTAAGCGGCATCTCAAAGCGCTTGAAATGGCGAATGAAATGCACTCTTAAACTTCTAGGCTAGGGCGAACAGAGACCCGATCAGATCATTTTACATTATGGTTAATAAAAGAATTCATAGAAATTCTATCACATTTGTTCAACTTACGTCGCTCGTATTTCCGATAGCGTATTGGGCTAGGCGGCATCCCAAAGAGCATGAAATGGCGAGTAACATGCACTATTAGACTTCTATGGTAGGGCGAACAGAGACCCGATTAGATCATTTTATATTATGGTTAATTTAAGAATTCAGCGAAATTCTATCACATTTGTTCAATTTACGTCGCTCCTATTTCAGATAGCGTATTGGGCTATGCGGCATCTCAAAGCGCATGAAATGGCGGGTAAAATGCACTGTTAAACTTCTAGGGTAGGGCAAACAGAGACCCGATTAGATCATTTGTTATTATGGTTAATTTAAGAATTCAGCGAAATTCTATCACATTTGTTCAATTTATGTCGCTCCTATTTCAGATAGCGTATTGGGCTAAGCGGCATCTCGAAGCGCATGAAATGGCGAGTATAATGCACTATTAAACTTCTAGGGTAAGGCAAACAGAGACCCGATTAGATCATTTTATATTACGGTTAATATAAGAATGCAGCGTAATTCTATCACATTTGTTCAAGTTACGTCGCTCATATTTCAGATAGCGTACTGGGCTAGGCGGCATCTTAAAGCGCGTGGAATGGCGAGTAAAATGCAGTACTAATCTTCTATGATAGGGCAATCAGAGACCCGATTAGATCATTTTATATTTTGTTTAATATAAGATTTCAGGGAAATTCTATCACATTGGTTCAATTTACGTCGCTCCTATTTCAGATAGCGTATTGGGCTAAGCGGCATCTCAAAGCGCATGAAATGGCGAGTAAAATGCACTATTAAACTTCTAGGATAAGGCAAACAGAGACCCGATTAGATCATTTTATATTACGGATAATATAAGAATTCAGCGTAATTCTATCACATTTGATCAATTTACGTCGCCCCTATTTCAAATAGCGTATTGTGCTAAGCGGCATCTCAAAGCGCATGAAATGGCGAGTGAAATGCACTATTAGACTTCTATGGTAGGGCGAACAGAGACACGATTAGATCATTTTACATTAAGCTTAATATAAGAATTCAGGGAAATTCTATCACATTTGTTCAATTTACGTCGCTCCTATTCCAGATAGCGTATTGGGCTATGCGGCAGCTTAAAGCACATGAAATGGCGAGTAAAATGCACTATCAAACTTCTATGATAGGGCAAACAGAGGCCCGATTACATCATTTTATATTACGGTTAATATAAGAATTCAGCGTAATTCTATCACATTTGTTCAACTTACGTTGCTCCTATTTCAGATACCGTACTGGGCTAGGCGGCATCATAAAGCGCGTGGAATGGCGGGTAAAATGCACTACTAAACTTCTATGATAGGGCAATCAGAGACCCGGTTAGATAATTTTATATTTTGTTTAATACAAGATTTCAGGGAAATTCTATCGCATTTGTTCAATTTACGTCGCTCCTATTTCAGATAGCGTATTCGGATATGCGACATATCAAAGCGCATGAAATGGCGAATAAAATGCACTCTTAAACTTCTAGGCTAGGCCGAACAGAGACCCGATCAGATCATTTTACATTATGGTTAATAAAAGAATTCAGCGAAATTCTATCACATTTGTTCAATTTACGTCGCTCCTATTTCAGATAGCTTATTGGGCTAAGCGGCATCTCAAAGCGCATGAAATGACGAGTGAAATGCACTATTAAACTTCTAGGATAGGGCGAACGGAGACCCGATTAGATCATTTTACATTAATGTTAATATAAGAATTCAGGGAAATTCTATCACATTTGTTCAATTTACGTCACTCCTATTTCCGATAGCGTACTGGGCTAGGCGGCATCTTAAAGCGCGTGGAATGGCGAGTAAAATGCACTACTAAACTTCTATGATAGGGCAATCAGAGACCCGATTAGATCATTTTATATTTTGTATAATATCAGATTTCAGGGAATTTGTATCACATTTGTTCAATTTACGTCGCTCCTATTTCAGATACCGTACTGGGCTAGGCGGCATCTTAAAGCGCGTGGAATGGCGAGTAAAATGCACTATTAGACTTCTATGGTAGGGCGAACAGAGACCCGACTAGATCATTTTACATTAAGGTTAATATAAGAATTCAGGGAAATTCTATCACATTAGTTCAACTTACGTCGCTCCTATTTCAGATAGCGTATTGGGCAAAGCGGCATCTCAAAGCGCATGAATTGACGAGTAAAATGCACTATTAAACTTCTAGGGTAGGGCAAGCAGAGACTCGATTAGATCATTTTATATTATGGTTAATTTAAGAATTCAGCGAAATTCTATCACATTTGTTCAATTTACGTCGCTCCTATTTCAAATAGCGTATTGGGCTAAGCGGCATCTCAAAGCGCATGAAATGGCGAGTAAAATGCAATACTAAACTTCTAGGAAAAGGCAAACAGAGACCCGATTAGATCATTTTATATTATGGTTAATTTAAGAATTCAGCAAAATTCTATCACATTCGTTCAATTTAGGTCGCTCCTATTTCAGAAAGCGTACTGGGAGAGGCGGCATCTTAAAGCGCGTGGAATGCCGAGTAAAATCCACTATTAAACTTCAAGGCTAGGGCGAACAGAGACCAGATTAGATCATTTTACATTCTGGTTTATAAAATAATTCACCGAAATTCTATCACATTTGTTCAACTTTCGTCGCTCATATTTCAGATAGCGTATTGGGCTAAGCGGCATCTCAAAGCGCATGAAATGGCGAGTAAAATGCACTATTAAACTTCTAGGGTAGGGCAATCAGTGACCCGATTAGATCATTTTATATTATAGTTAATTTAAGAATTCGGCGAAATTCTATCACATTTGTTCAATTTACGTCGCTCCTATTTCAGATAGCGCATTGGGCTAAGCGGCATCTCAAAGCGCATGAAATGGCGAGTAAAATGCACTATTAAACTTCTAGGGTAGGGCAAACAGAGACCCGATTAGATCATTTTATATTATGGTTAATTTAAGAATTCAGCAAAATTCTATCACATTTGTTCAATTTACGTCGCTCCTATTTCAGATAGCGTATTGGGCTAAGCGGCATCTCAAAGCGCATGAAATGGCGAGTAAAGTGCAATACTAAACTTCTAGAATACGGCAAACAGAGACCCGATTAGATCATTTTATATTTTGGTTAATATAAGAATTCAGCGAAATTCTATCACATTTGTTCAATTTACGTCGCTCATATTTCAGATAGCGTATTGGGCTAAGCGGCATCTCGAAGGTCATGAAATGGCGAGCAAAATGCACTATTAAACTTCTAGGGTAGGGCAATCAGTGACCCGATTAGA
Source organism: Macropis europaea (assembly GCA_916610135.2). Classification (NCBI taxonomy): domain Eukaryota; kingdom Metazoa; phylum Arthropoda; class Insecta; order Hymenoptera; family Melittidae; genus Macropis; species Macropis europaea. The sequence goes on from CAKAJE020000189.1 coordinate 25,370, forward strand.
TCATTTTATATTATAGTTAATTTAAGAATTCAGCGAAATTCTATCACATTTGTTCAATTTACGTCGCTCCTATTTCAGATAGCGTACTGGGCTCGGCGGCATCTCAAAGCGCATGAAATGGGGAGTAAAATGCAATACTAAACTTCTAGGATAAGGCAAACAGAGACCCGATTAGATCATTTTATATTACGGTTAATATAAGAATGCGGCGAAATTCTTTCAAATTTGTTCAATTTACGTCGCTGCTATTCCAGATAGCTTATTGTGCTTAGCGGCATCTCAAAGCGCATGAAATGACGAGTGAAATGCACTATTAAACTTCTTGGGTAGGGCAAACAGAGACCCGATTAGATCATTTTATATTATGGTTAATTTAAGATGTCAGCTAAATTTTATCACATCTGTTCAATTTACGTCGCTCCTATTTCCGATAGCGTACTGGGCTAGGCGGCATCTTAAAGCGCGTGGAATGGCGAGTAAGATGCACTACTAAACTTCTATGATAGGGCAATCAGAGACCCGATTAGATCATTTTATATTTTGTTTAATATAAGATTTCAGGGAAATTCTATCACATTTTTTCAACTTACGTCGCTCTTATTTCAGATAGCGTATTGGGCTAAGCGGCAGCTCAAAGCGCATGAAATGGCGAGTAAATTGCAATATTAAGCTTCTAGGGAACGGCAAACAGACACCCGATTAGATCATTTTATAATATGGTTAATTTAAGAATTCAGCAAAATTCTATCACATTTGTTCAATTTACGTCGCTCCTATTTCAGATATCGTACTGGGCTCGGCGGCATCTTAAAGCGCGTGGAATGGCGAGTGAAATGCACTATTAGACTTCTATGGTAGGGCGAACAGAGACCCGATTAGATCATTTTATATTATGGTTAATTTAAGAATTCAGCAAAATTCTATCACATTTGTTCAATTTACGTCGCTCCTATTTCAGATAGCGTATTGGGCTAAGCGGCATCTTAAAGCGCATGAAATGGCGAGTAAAATGCACTACTAAACTTCTAGGGTAGGGCAATCAGTGACCCGATTACATCATCTAATATTATGGTTAATTTAAGAATTCAGCAAAATTCTATCACATTTGTTCAATTTACGTCGCTCCTATTTCAGATAGCGTATTGGGCTAAGCGGCATCTCAAAGCGCATGAAATGGCGAGTAAAATGCACTATCAAACTTCTAGGACAAGGCAAACAGAGACCCGATTAGATAATTTTATATTACGGTTAATATAAGAATTCAGCAAAATTCTATCACATTTGTTCAATTTACGTCGCTCCTATTTCAGATAGCGTATTGGGCTAAGCGGCATCTCAAAGCGCATGAAATGGCGAGTAAAATGCACTATTAAACTTCTAGGGTAGGGCAAGCAGAGACCCGATTACATCATCTAATATTATGGTTAATTTAAGAATTCAGCAAAATTCTATCACATTTGTTCAATTTACGTCGCTTCTATTTCAGATAGCGTATTGGGCAAAGCGGCATCTCAAAGCGTATGAAATGGCGAATAAAATGCACTATTAAAGATCTAGGCTAGGGCGAACAGAGATCCGATTAGATCATTTTATATTATGGTTAATTTAAGAATTGAGCGAAATTCTATCACATTCGTTCAATTTAGGTCGCTCCTATTTCAGATAGCGTATTGGGCTAAGCGGCATCTCAAAGCGCATGAAATGGCGAGTGAAATGCACTATATGACTTCTATGGTAGGGCGAACAGAGATCCGATTAGATCATTTTACATTGAGGTTAATATAAGAAGTCACAGAAATTCTATCACATTTGTTCAATTTACGTCGCTCCTATTTCAGATAGCGTATTGGGCTATGCGGCATCTCAAAGCGCATGAAATGGCGAGTATAATGCACTATTAAACTTCTAGGGTAAGGCAAACAGAGACCCGATTAGATCATTTTATATTACGGATAATATAAGAATTCAGCGTAATTATATTACATTTGATCAATTTACGTCGCCCCTATTTCAAATAGCGTATTGTGCTAAGCGGCATCTCAAAGAACATGAAATGGCGAGTGAAATGCACTATTAGACTTCTATGGTAGGGCGAACAGAGACACGATTAGATCATTTTACATTAAGCTTAATATAAGAATTCAGGGAAATTCTATCACCTTTGTTCAATTTACGTCGCTCCTATTCCAGATAGCGTATTGGGCTATGCGGCAGCTTAAAGCACATGAAATGGCGAGTAAAATGCACTATCAAACTTCTATGATAGGGCAAACAGAGGCCCGATTACATCATTTTATATTACGGTTAATATAAGAATTCAGCGTAATTCTATCACATTTGTTCAACTTACGTTGCTCCTATTTCAGATACCGTACTGGGCTAGGCGGCATCATAAAGCGCGTGGAATGGCGGGTAAAATGCTCTACTAAACTTCTATGATAGGGCGATCAGAGACCCGATTAGATCATTTTATATTTTGTTTAATATAAGATTTCAGGGAAATTCTATCGCATTTGTTCAATTTACGTCGCTCCTATTTCAGATAGCGTATTCGGATATGCGACATATCAAAGCGCATGAAATGGCGAATAAAATGCACTCTTAAACTTCTAGGCTAGGCCGAACAGAGACCCGATCAGATCATTTTACATTATGGTTAATAAAAGAATTCAGCGAAATTCTATCACATTTGTTCAACCTACGTCGCTCCTATTTCAGATAGCGTATTGGGCTAAGCGGCATCTCAAAGCGCAGGAAATGGCGAGTAAAATGCACTATTAGATTTCTATGGTAGGGCGTACAGAGACCCGATTAGATCATTTTATATTATGGTTAATTTAAGAATTCAGCAAAATTCTTTCACACTTGTTCAATTTACGTCGCTCGTATTTCAGATAGCGTACTGGGCTAGGCGGCATCTTAAAGCCCGTGGAATGGCGAGTAAAATGCACTATTAAACTTTTATGATAGGGCAATCAGAGACCCGATTAGATCATTTTATATTTTGGTTAATATAAGAATTCAGCGAAATTCTATCACATTTGTTCAATTTACGTCGCTCCTATTTCAGATAGCTTATTGGGCTAAGCGGCATCTCAAAGCGCATGAAATGACGAGTGAAATGCACTATTAAACTTTTAGGATAGGGCGAACGGAGACCCGATTAGATCATTTTACATTAATGTTAATATAAGAATTCAGGGAAATTCTATCACATTTGTTCAATTTACGTCGCTCCTATTTCCGATAGCGTACTGGGCTAGGCGGCATCTTAAAGCGCGTGGAATGGCGAGTAAAATGCACTACTAAACTTCTATGATAGGGCAATCAGAGACCCGATTAGATCATTTTATATTTTGTATGATATCAGATTTCAGGGAATTTGTATCACATTTGTTCAATTTACGTCGCTCCTAATTCAGATAGCGTATTCGGCTAAGCGGCATCTCAAAGCGCTTGAAATGGCGAATGAAATGCACTCTTAAACTTCTAGGCTAGGGCGAACAGAGACCCGATCAGATCATTTTACATTATGGTTAATAAAAGAATTCATAGAAATTCTATCACATTTGTTCAACTTACGTCGCTCGTATTTCCGATAGCGTATTGGGCTAGGCGGCATCCCAAAGAGCATGAAATGGCGAGTAACATGCACTATTAGACTTCTATGGTAGGGCGAACAGAGACCCGATTAGATCATTTTATATTATGGTTAATTTAAGAATTCAGCGAAATTCTATCACATTTGTTCAATTTACGTCGCTCCTATTTCAGATAGCGTATTGGGCTATGCGGCATCTCAAAGCGCATGAAATGGCGGGTAAAATGCACTGTTAAACTTCTAGGGTAGGGCAAACAGAGACCCGATTAGATCATTTGTTATTATGGTTAATTTAAGAATTCAGCGAAATTCTATCACATTTGTTCAATTTATGTCGCTCCTATTTCAGATAGCGTATTGGGCTAAGCGGCATCTCGAAGCGCATGAAATGGCGAGTATAATGCACTATTAAACTTCTAGGGTAAGGCAAACAGAGACCCGATTAGATCATTTTATATTACGGTTAATATAAGAATGCAGCGTAATTCTATCACATTTGTTCAAGTTACGTCGCTCATATTTCAGATAGCGTACTGGGCTAGGCGGCATCTTAAAGCGCGTGGAATGGCGAGTAAAATGCAGTACTAATCTTCTATGATAGGGCAATCAGAGACCCGATTAGATCATTTTATATTTTGTTTAATATAAGATTTCAGGGAAATTCTATCACATTGGTTCAATTTACGTCGCTCCTATTTCAGATAGCGTATTGGGCTAAGCGGCATCTCAAAGCGCATGAAATGGCGAGTAAAATGCACTATTAAACTTCTAGGATAAGGCAAACAGAGACCCGATTAGATCATTTTATATTACGGATAATATAAGAATTCAGCGTAATTCTATCACATTTGATCAATTTACGTCGCCCCTATTTCAAATAGCGTATTGTGCTAAGCGGCATCTCAAGGCGCATGAAATGGCGAGTGAAATGCACTATTAGACTTCTATGGTAGGGCGAACAGAGACACGATTAGATCATTTTACATTAAGCTTAATATAAGAATTCAGGGAAATTCTATCACATTTGTTCAATTTACGTCGCTCCTATTCCAGATAGCGTATTGGGCTATGCGGCAGCTTAAAGCACATGAAATGGCGAGTAAAATGCACTATCAAACTTCTATGATAGGGCAAACAGAGGCCCGATTACATCATTTTATATTACGGTTAATATAAGAATTCAGCGTAATTCTATCACATTTGTTCAACTTACGTTGCTCCTATTTCAGATACCGTACTGGGCTAGGCGGCATCATAAAGCGCGTGGAATGGCGGGTAAAATGCACTACTAAACTTCTATGATAGGGCAATCAGAGACCCGGTTAGATAATTTTATATTTTGTTTAATACAAGATTTCAGGGAAATTCTATCGCATTTGTTCAATTTACGTCGCTCCTATTTCAGATAGCGTATTCGGATATGCGACATATCAAAGCGCATGAAATGGCGAATAAAATGCACTCTTAAACTTCTAGGCTAGGCCGAACAGAGACCCGATCAGATCATTTTACATTATGGTTAATAAAAGAATTCAGCGAAATTCTATCACATTTGTTCAATTTACGTCGCTCCTATTTCAGATAGCTTATTGGGCTAAGCGGCATCTCAAAGCGCATGAAATGACGAGTGAAATGCACTATTAAACTTCTAGGATAGGGCGAACGGAGACCCGATTAGATCATTTTACATTAATGTTAATATAAGAATTCAGGGAAATTCTATCACATTTGTTCAATTTACGTCACTCCTATTTCCGATAGCGTACTGGGCTAGGCGGCATCTTAAAGCGCGTGGAATGGCGAGTAAAATGCACTACTAAACTTCTATGATAGGGCAATCAGAGACCCGATTAGATCATTTTATATTTTGTATAATATCAGATTTCAGGGAATTTGTATCACATTTGTTCAATTTACGTCGCTCCTATTTCAGATAGCGTACTGGGCTCGGCGGCATCTTAAAGCGCGTGGAATGGCGAGTGAAATGCACTATTAGACTTCTATGGTAGGGCGAACAGAGACCCGACTAGATCATTTTACATTAAGGTTAATATAAGAATTCAGGGAAATTCTATCACATTAGTTCAACTTACGTCGCTCCTATTTCAGATAGCGTATTGGGCAAAGCGGCATCTCAAAGCGCATGAATTGACGAGTAAAATGCACTATTAAACTTCTAGGGTAGGGCAAGCAGAGACTCGATTAGATCATTTTATATTATGGTTAATTTAAGAATTCAGCGAAATTCTATCACATTTGTTCAATTTACGTCGCTCCTATTTCAGATAGCGTATTGGGCTAAGCGGCATCTCAAAGCGCATGAAATGGCGAGTAAAATGCAATACTAAACTTCTAGGAAAAGGCAAACAGAGACCCGATTAGATCATTTTATATTATGGTTAATTTAAGAATTCAGCAAAATTCTATCACATTCGTTCAATTTAGGTCGCTCCTATTTCAGAAAGCGTACTGGGAGAGGCGGCATCTTAAAGCGCGTGGAATGCCGAGTAAAATCCACTATTAAACTTCAAGGCTAGGGCGAACAGAGACCAGATTAGATCATTTTACATTCTGGTTTATAAAATAATTCACCGAAATTCTATCACATTTGTTCAACTTTCGTCGCTCATATTTCAGATAGCGTATTGGGCTAAGCGGCATCTCAAAGCGCATGAAATGGCGAGTAAAATGCACTATTAAACTTCTAGGGTAGGGCAATCAGTGACCCGATTAGATCATTTTATATTATAGTTAATTTAAGAATTCGGCGAAATTCTATCACATTTGTTCAATTTACGTCGCTCCTATTTCAGATAGCGCATTGGGCTAAGCGGCATCTCAAAGCGCATGAAATGGCGAGTAAAATGCACTATTAAACTTCTAGGGTAGGGCAAACAGAGACCCGATTAGATCATTTTATATTATGGTTAATTTAAGAATTCAGCAAAATTCTATCACATTTGTTCAATTTACGTCGCTCCTATTTCAGATAGCGTATTGGGCTAAGCGGCATCTCAAAGCGCATGAAATGGCGAGTAAAGTGCAATACTAAACTTCTAGAATACGGCAAACAGAGACCCGATTAGATCATTTTATATTTTGGTTAATATAAGAATTCAGCGAAATTCTATCACATTTGTTCAATTTACGTCGCTCATATTTCAGATAGCGTATTGGGCTAAGCGGCATCTCGAAGGTCATGAAATGGCGAGCAAAATGCACTATTAAACTTCTAGGGTAGGGCAATCAGTGACCCGATTAGATCATTTTATATTATAGTTAATTTAAGAATTCAGCGAAATTCTATCACATTTGTTCAATTTACGTCGCTCCTATTTCAGATAGCGTACTGGGCTCGGCGGCATCTCAAAGCGCATGAAATGGGGAGTAAAATGCAATACTAAACTTCTAGGATAAGGCAAACAGAGACCCGATTAGATCATTTTATATTACGGTTAATATAAGAATGCGGCGAAATTCTTTCAAATTTGTTCAATTTACGTCGCTGCTATTCCAGATAGCTTATTGTGCTTAGCGGCATCTCAAAGCGCATGAAATGACGAGTGAAATGCACTATTAAACTTCTTGGGTAGGGCAAACAGAGACCCGATTAGATCATTTTATATTATGGTTAATTTAAGATGTCAGCTAAATTTTATCACATCTGTTCAATTTACGTCGCTCCTATTTCCGATAGCGTACTGGGCTAGGCGGCATCTTAAAGCGCGTGGAATGGCGAGTAAGATGCACTACTAAACTTCTATGATAGGGCAATCAGAGACCCGATTAGATCATTTTATATTTTGTTTAATATAAGATTTCAGGGAAATTCTATCACATTTTTTCAACTTACGTCGCTCTTATTTCAGATAGCGTATTGGGCTAAGCGGCAGCTCAAAGCGCATGAAATGGCGAGTAAATTGCAATATTAAGCTTCTAGGGAACGGCAAACAGACACCCGATTAGATCATTTTATAATATGGTTAATTTAAGAATTCAGCAAAATTCTATCACATTTGTTCAATTTACGTCGCTCCTATTTCAGATATCGTACTGGGCTCGGCGGCATCTTAAAGCGCGTGGAATGGCGAGTGAAATGCACTATTAGACTTCTATGGTAGGGCGAACAGAGACCCGATTAGATCATTTTATATTATGGTTAATTTAAGAATTCAGCAAAATTCTATCACATTTGTTCAATTTACGTCGCTCCTATTTCAGATAGCGTATTGGGCTAAGCGGCATCTTAAAGCGCATGAAATGGCGAGTAAAATGCACTATTAAACTTCTAGGGTAGGGCAATCAGTGACCCGATTACATCATCTAATATTATGGTTAATTTAAGAATTCAGCAAAATTCTATCACATTTGTTCAATTTACGTCGCTCCTATTTCAGATAGCGTATTGGGCTAAGCGGCATCTCAAAGCGCATGAAATGGCGAGTAAAATGCACTATCAAACTTCTAGGACAAGGCAAACAGAGACCCGATTAGATAATTTTATATTACGGTTAATATAAGAATTCAGCAAAATTCTATCACATTTGTTCAATTTACGTCGCTCCTATTTCAGATAGCGTATTGGGCTAAGCGGCATCTCAAAGCGCATGAAATGGCGAGTAAAATGCACTATTAAACTTCTAGGGTAGGGCAAGCAGAGACCCGATTACATCATCTAATATTATGGTTAATTTAAGAATTCAGCAAAATTCTATCACATTTGTTCAATTTACGTCGCTCCTATTTCAGATAGCGTATTGGGATAAGCGGCATCTTAAAGCGCGTGGAATGGCGAGTAAAATGCACTATTATACTTCTAGGATAAGGCAAACAGAGACCTGATTAGATCATTTTATATTACGGTTAATATAAGAATTCGGCGTAATTCTATCACATTTGTTCAATTTACGTCGCTGCTATTCCAGATAGCTTATTGTGCTTAGCGGCATCTCAAAGCGCATGAAATGACGAGTGAAATGCACTATTAAACTTCGAGGGTAGGGCAAGCAGAGACCCGATTAGATCATTTTATATTATGGTTAATTTAAGAATTCGGCGAAATTCTATCACATTTACTCAATTTACGTCGCTCCTATTTCAGATAGCGCATTGGGCTAAGCGGCATCTCAAAGCGCATGAAATGGCGAGTAAAATGCACTATTAAACTTCTTGGGTAGGGCAAACAGAGACCCGATTAGATCATTTTATATTATGGTTAATTTAAGATGTCAGCTAAATTTTATCGCATCTGTTCAATTTACGTCGCTCCTATTTCCGATAGCGCACTGGGCTAGGCGGCATCTTAAAGCGCGTGGAATGGCGAGTAAAATGCACTACTAAACTTCTATGATAGGGCAATCAGAGACCCGATTAGATCATTTTATATTTTGTTTAATATAAGATTTCAGGGAAATTCTATCGCATTTGTTCAATTTACGTCGCTCCTATTTCATATAGCGTATTGGGCTAAGCGGCATCTCAAAGCGCATGAAATGGAGAATAAAATGCACTATTAAACTTCTAGGCTAGGGAGAACAGAGACCCGATTAGATCATTTTACATTATGGTTCATAAAAGAATTCAGCGCAATTCTATCACATTTTTTCAACTTACGTCGCTCCTATTTCAGATAGCGTATTGGGTTAAGCGTCATCTCAAAGCGCATGAAATGGCGAGTAAAATGCACTATTAAACTTCTACGGTAGGGCGAACAGAGACCCGATTAGATCATTTTACATTAAGGTTAATATAAGTATTCAGCGAGATTCTATCACATTTGTTCAATTTACGTCGCTCCTATTTCAGACAGCGTACTGGGCTAGGCGGCATCTTAAAGCGTGTGGAATGGCGAGTAAAATGCACTATTAACCTTCTATGATAGGGCAATCAGAGACCAGACTAGATCATTTTATACCTTGGTTAATATAAGAATTCAGCGAAATTCTATGACATTTGTTAAATTTACGTCGCTCCTATTTCAGATAGCCTATTGGGCTAAGCGGCATCTCAAAGCGCATGAAATGGCGTGTAAAATGCACGATTAAACTTCTATGATAGGGCAATCAGAGACCAGATTAGATCATTTTATACTTTGGTTAATATAAGAGTTCAGCGAAATTCTACCACATTTGTTCAATTTACGTCGCTCCTATTTCAGATAGCGTATTGGGCTAGGCGGCATCTCAAAGCGCATGAAATGACGAGTGAAATGCACTATTAAACTTCTAGCGTAGGGCGAACAGAGACCCGATTAGATCATTTTACATTAAGGTTAATATAAGTATTCAGCGAGATTCTATCACATTTGTTCAATTTGCGTCGCTCCTATTTCAGACAGCGTACTGGGCTAGGCGGCATCTTAAGGCGCGTGGAATGGCGAGTAAAATGCAGTATTAAACTTCTATGGTAGGGAAACCAGAGACCCGATTAGATCATTTTATATTTTGTTTAATATAAGATTTCAGGGAAATTCTATCACATTTGTTCAATTTACGTCGCTCCTATTTCAGACAGCGTACTGGGCTAGGCGGCATCTTAAAGCGTGTGGAATGGCGAGTAAAATGCACTATTAACCTTCTATGATAGGGCAATCAGAGACCAGACTAGATCATTTTATACCTTGGTTAATATACGAATTCAGCGAAATTCTATTACATTTGTTAAATTTACGTCGCTCCTATTTCAGATAGCCTATTGGGCTAAGCGGCATCTCAAAGCGCATGAAATGGCGTGTAAAATGCACGATTAAACTTCTAGGGTAGGGCAAACAGAGACCCGATTAGATCATTTTATATTTTGTTTAATATAAGAATTCAGCGAAATTCTATCACATTTGTTCAATTTACGTCGCTCCTATTTCAGACAGCTTATTGGGCTTAGCGGCATCGAAAAGCGCATGAAATGGCGAGTAAAATGCACAATTAAACTACTAGGGTAGGGCAAACAGAGACCCGATTAGATCATTTTATATTACGGTTACTTTAAGAATTCAGCGAAATTCTATCACATTTGTTCAATTTACGTCGCTCCTATTTCAGATAGCGTACTGTGCTAGACGGCATCTTAAGGCGCGTGGCATGGCGAGTAAAATGCACTATTAAACTTCTATGGTAGGGAAACCAGAGACCCGATTAGATCATTTTATATTTTGGTTAATATAAGAATTCAGCGAAATTCTATAACATTTGTTCAATTTACGTCGGTCCTATTTCAGATAGCGTATTGGGCTAAGCGCCATCTCAAAGCGCATGAAATGGCGAGCAATGTGCACTATTAAACTTCAAGGGTAGGGCGAACAATGACCCGATTAGATCATTTTACATTAAGGTTAATATATTAATTCAGCGTAATACTATCACATGTGTTCAACTTACGTCTCTCCTATTTCAGATAGCGTACTGGGCTAGGCTGCATCTCAAAGCGCATGAAATGACGAGTGAAATGCACTATTAAACATCTATGATAGGGCAGACAATGACCCGATTAGATCATTTTATATTATGGTTAATTTAAGATTTCAGCGAAATTCTATCACATTTGTTCAATTTACGTCGCTCCTATTGCAGATAGCGTATTGGGCTAAGCGGGATCTCAAAGCGCATGAAATGGCGAGTAAAATACACTATTAAACTTCTAGGGTAAGGCAAACAGAGACCCGATTAGATCATTTTATATTACGGTTAATATAAGAATTCAGCGTAATTCTATCATATTTGTTCAATTTACGTCGCTCCTACTTCAGATGCGTATTGGGCTAAGCGGCATCTCAAAGCGCATGAAATGGCGAGTAAAATGCACTATTAAACTTCTAGGGTAAGGCAAACAGAGACCCGATTAGATCATTTTATATTACTGTTAATATAAGAATTCAGCGTAATTCGATCACATTTGTTCAACTTGCGTCGCTCCTATTTCAGATAGCGTACTGGGCTAGGCGGCATCTTAAAGCGCGTGGAAGGGCGAGTAAAATGCACTACTAAACTTCTATGATACGGCAAGCAGAGTCCCGATTAGATCATTTTATATTTTGGTTAATATAAGAATTCAGCGAAATCCTATCACATTTGTTCAATTTACGTTGCTCCTATTTCAGATAGCGTATTGGGCCAATCGGCATCTCAAAGCGCATGAAATGACGAGTGAAAGGCACTATTAAACTTCTAGGGTAGGGCGAACAGAGAACCGATTAGATCATTTTACATTAGGGTTAATATAAGAATTCAGGGTAATTCTATCACGTTTGTTCAATGTACGTCGCTCCTATTTCAGATAGTGTACTGGGCTAGGCGGCAGCTTAAAGTACGTGGAAGGGCGAGTAAAATGCACTACCAAACTTCTAGGGTAGGGCAAACAGAGACCCGATTAGATCATTTCATATTATGGTTTATTTAAGAATTCAGCGAAACTCTATCATATTTGTTCAATTTACGTCGCTCCTATTTCAGATAGCGTATTGGGCTAAGCGGCATCTCAATGCGCATGAAATGGCGAGTAAAATGCACTATTAAACTTCTAGGATAAGGCAAACAGAGACCCGATTAGATCATTTTATATTACGGTTAATATAAGA
>CAKAJE020000190.1:0-50809 GCA_916610135.2 Macropis europaea
AAATAGGAGCGACGTAAATTGAACAAATGTGATAGAATTTCGCTGAATTCTTATATTAAACAAAATATAAAATGATCTAATCGGGTCTCTGATTGCCCTATCGTAGAAGTTTAATAGTACATTTTACTCGCCATTCCACGCGCTTTAAGATGTGGCCTAGCCCAGTAGGCTATCTGACATAGGAGTGACGTAAATTGAACAAGTGTGATAGAATTACGCTGAATTCTTATATTAACCGTAATATAAAATGATCTAATCGGGTCTCTCTTTGCCTTACCCTAGAAGTTTAATAGTGCATTTCACTCGTCATTTCATGCGCTTTGAGATGCCGCTTTGCCCAATACGCTGTCTGAAATAGGAGCGACGTATATTGAACAAATGTGACAGAATTTCGCTGAATACTTATATTATCTTTAATGTAAAATGATCTAATCGGGTCTCTGTTCGCCCTACCCTGGAAGTTTAATAGTGCATTTCATTCGTCATTTGATGCACTTTTGGGTGCCGCTTAGCCCTATACGCTATCTGAAATAGGAGCGACGTAAATTGAACAAATGTGATAGAATTTCGCTGAATTCTTATATTAACCAAAATAGAAAATGATCTAATCGGGTCTCTGATTGCCCTATCATAGAAGTTTGATAGTGCATTTTACTCGCCATTCCACGCGCTTTAAGATGCCGCGTAGCCCCGTACGCTATCTGAAATAGGAGCGACGTAAATTGAACAAATGTGATAGGATTTTGTTGAATTCTTAAATTAACCATAATATGAAATGATCTAATCGGGTCTCTGTTTGCCCTACCCTAGAAGTTTAATAGTGTATTTTACTCGCCATTTCATGCGCTTTGAGATGCCGCTTAGCCCAATGCGCTATCTGAAATAGGAGCGACGTAAATTGAACAAATGTGATAGAATTTCCCTGAATCCTTATATTAACCAAATATAAAATGATCTATTCGGGTCTCTGATTGCCCTATCATAGAAGCTTAATAGTGCATTTTACTCGCCATTCCACGCGCTTTAAGATGCCGCCTAGCCCAGTACGCTATCTGAAATAGGAGCGACCTAAATTGAACAAATGTGATAGAATTTTGCTGAATTCTTAAATTAACCATAATGTAAAATGATCTAATCGGGTCTCTGTTCGCCCTAGCCTAGAACTTTAATAGTGCATTTTATTCGCCATTTCATACGCTTTGAGATGCCTCTTAGCCCAATACGCTATCTGAAATAGGAGCGACGTAAATTGAACAAATGTGATAGAATTTCGCTGAATTCTTATATTAACCAAAATATAAAATGATCTAATCGGGTCTCTGTTTGCCCAACCCTAGAAGTTTAATAGTGCATTTTACACGCCATTTCATGCGCCTTGAGATGCCGCATAGCCCAATACGCTATCTGAAATAGGAGCGACGTAAATTGAACAAATGTGATAGAATTTCCTTGAATTCTTATATTAACCTTAACGTAAAATGATCTAATCGGGTCTCTGTTCGCCCTACCATAGAAGTTTAATAGTGCATTTTACTCGCCATTTCATGCGCTTTGAGATGCCGCATAGCCCAGTACGCTATCTGAAATAGGAGCGACGTAAATTGAACAAATGTGATAGAATTTCCGTGAATCCTTATATTAACCTTAATGTAAAATGATCTAATCGGGTCTCTGTTCGCCCTACCATTGAAGTCTAATGGTGCATTTTACTCGCCATTTCATGCGCTTTGAGATGCCGCTTAGCCCAATGCGCTATCTGAAATAGGAGCGACGTAAATTGAACAAATGTGATAGAATTTCCCTGAATCCTTATATTAACCAAATATAAAATGATCTATTCGGGTCTCTGATTGCCCTATCATAGAAGCTTAATAGTGCATTTTACTCGCCATTCCACGCGCTTTAAGATGCCGCCTAGCCCAGTACGCTATCTGAAATATGAGCGACCTAAATTGAACAAATGTGATAGAATTTTGCTGAATTCTTAAATGAACCATAATATAAAATGATCTAATCGGGTCTCTGTTTGCCCTACCCTAGAAGTTTATTAGTGCATTTTACTCGCCATTTCTTCCGCTTTGAGATGCCGCTCATCCCAATACGCTATCTGAAATATGAGCGACGTAAATTGAACAAATGTGATAGAATTTCGCTGAAATCTTTTATTAACCATAATGTAAAATGATTTAATCAGCTCTCTGTTTGCCCTAACCTAGAAGTGTAATAGTATATTTTACTCGCCATTCCTTGCGCTTTGAGATGCCGCTTAGCCCAATACGCTATCTGAAATATCAACGACGTAAATTGAACAAATGTGATAGAATTTCGCTGAATTCTTATATTAACCTTAATGTAAAATGATCTAATCGGGTCCCTGTTCTTCCTACCCTAGAAGTTTAATAGTGCATGTCACTCGTCATTTCATGCGCTTTGAGATGCCGCTTATCCCAATACGCTATCTGAAATATGAGCGACGTAACTTGAACAAATGTGATAGAATTACGCTGCATTCTTATATTAACCGTTATATAAAATGATCTAATCTGGTCTCTGTTCGCCCTAGCCTAGAAGTTTAATAGTGGATTTTACTCGGCATTCCACGCGCTTTAAGATGCTGCCTAGCCCAGTACGCTATCTGAAATAGGAGCGACCTAAATTGAACGAATGTGGTAGAATTTTGCTGAATTCTTAAAATAACCATAATATAAAATGATCTAATCGGGTCTCTGTTTGCCCTACCCTAGAAGTTTAACAGTGCATTTTACTCGCCATTTCATGCGCTTTGAGATGCCGCATAGCCAAATACGCTATCTGAAATAGGAGCGACGTACATTGAACAAATGTGATAGAATTTCTGTGAATTCTTATATTAACCTCAATGTAAAATGATCTAATCGGGTCTCTGATTGCCCTAGCATAGAAGTTTAATAGTGCATTTTACTCGCCATTCCGCGATCTTTAAGATGCCGCATAGCCCAGTTCGCTATCTGAAATAGGAGCGACCTAAATTGAACGAATGTGATAGAATTTTGCTGAATTCTTAAATTAACCATAATATAAAATGATCTAATCGGGTCTCTGTTTGCCCTACCCTAGAAGTTTAATAGTGCATTTCACTCGTCATTTCATGCGCTTTGAGATGCCGCTAAGCACAATAAGCTATCTGGAATAGCAGCGACGTAAATTGAACAAATGTGATAGAATTACGCCGCATTCTTATATTTACCGTAATATAAAATGATCTAATCGGGTCTCTGTTTGCCTTATCCTAGAAGTTTAATAGGGCATTTTACTCGCCATTTCATGCGCTTTGAAATGCCGCTTAGCCCAATACGCTATCTGAAATAGGAGCGACGTAAATTGAACAAGTGTGATAGAATTTCACTGGATTCTTAAATTAACCATAATATAAAATGATCTAATCGGGTCTCTATTTGACCTACCCTAGAAGTTTAATAGTGCATTTTACTCGCCATTTCATGTGCTTTGAGATGCCGCATAGCCCAATACGCTATCTGGAATAGGAGCGACGTAAATTGATCAAATGTGATAGAATTTCCCTGAATTCTTATATTAACCTTAATGTAAAATGATCTAATCGGGTCTCTGTTCGCCCTACCATAGAAGTCTAATAGTGCATTTCACTCGCCATTTCATGCGCTTTGAGATGCCGCTTAGCCCAATACGCTATCTGAAATAGGAGCGACGTAAATTGAACAAATGCGATAGAATTTCCCTGAAATCTTATATTAAACAAAATATAAAATGATCTAATCGGGTCTCTGATTGCCCTATCATATAAGTTTAGTAGTGCATTTTACTCGCCATTCCACGCGCTTTATGATGCCGCCTAGCCCAGTACGGTATCTGAAATAGGAGCTACGTAAGTTGAACAAATGTGATAGAATTACGCTGAATTCTTATATTAACCGTAATATAAAATGATGTAATCGGGCCTCTGTTTGCCCTATCATAGAAGTTTGATAGTGCATTATACTCGCCATTTCATGTGCTTTAAGCTGCCGCATAGCCCAATACGCTATCTGAACTAGGAGCGACGTAAGTTGAACAAATGTGATAGAATTTCGCTGAATTCTTTTATTAACCATAATGTAAAATGATTTGATCGGGTCTCTGTTCGCCCTAGCCTAGAAGTTTAAGAGTGCATTTCATTCGCCATTTCACGCGCTTTGAGATGCCGCTTAGCCGAATACGCTATCTGAATTAGGAGCGACGTAAATTGAACAAATGTGATACAAATTCCCTGAAACCTGATATTATACAAAATATAAAATGATCTAATCGGGTCTCTGATTGCCCTATCATAGAAGTTTAGTAGTGCATTTTACTCGCCATTCCACGCGCTTTAAGATGCCGCCTAGCTCAGTACGCTATCGGAAATAGGAGCGACGTAAATTGTACAAATGTGATAGAATTTCCCTGAATTCTTATATTAACATTAATGTAAAATGATCTAATCGGGTCTCCGTTCGCCCTACCCTAGAAGTTTAATAGTGCATTTCACTCGACATTTCATGCGCTTTGAGATGCCGCTTTGCCCAATAAGCTATCTGAAATAGGAGCGACGTAAATTGAACAAATGTGATAGAATTTCGCTGAATTCTTAAATTAACCATAATATAAAATGATCTAATCGGGTCTCTGATTGCCCTATTATATAAGTTTAATAGTGCATTTTACTCGCCATTCCGCGCGCTTTAAGATGCCGCCTAGCCCAGTACGCTATCTGAAATAGGAGCGACGTTAATTGAACAGATGTGATAAAATTTAGCTGACACCTTAAATTAACCATAATATAAAATGATCTAATCGGGTCTCTGTTTGCCCAACCCTAGAAGTTTAATAGTGCATTTTACTCGCCATTTCGTGCGCCTTCAGATGCCTCTTAGCCGAATACGCTATCTGAAATAGGAGCGACGTAAATTGAACAAATGTGATAGAATTTCGCTGAATTGTTAAATTAACCATAATATAAAATGATCTAATCGGGTCTCTGTTTGCCCTACCCTAGAAGTTTAATACTGCATTTCACTTGTCATTTCATGCTCTTTGAGATGCCGCTAAGCACAATAAGCTATCTGTAATAGGAGCGACGTAAATTGAACAAATGTGATAGAATTTCGCTGAATTCTTAAATTAACCAAAATATAAAATGATCTAAACGGGTCTCTGATTGCCCTATCATAGAAGTTTAATAGTGCATTTTACTCGCCATTCCACGCGCTTTAAGATACCGCCTAGCCCAGTACGCTATCTGAAATACGAGCGACGTAAATTGAACAAGTGTGATAGAATTTTGCTGAATTCTTAAATTAACCATAATATAAAATGATCTAATCGGGTCTCTGTTTGCCCTACCCTAGAACTTTAATAGTGCATTTTACTCGTCATTTCATGCGCTTTGAGGTGCCGCTTAGCCTAATACGCTATCCGAAATAGCAGCGATATAAGTTGAACAAATGTGTTAGAATTTCGCTGAATTCTTTTATTAACCATAATGTAAAATGATCTAATCGGATCTCTGTTCGCCCTAGCCTAGAACTTTAATAGTGCATTTTATTCGCCATTTAATACGCTTTGAGGTGCCGCTTTGCCCTATACGATATCTGAAATAGGAGCGACGTAAATTGAACACATGTGATAGAATTTCACTGAATTCTTATATTAACCAAAATATAAAATGATCTAATCGCGTCTCTGATTGCCCTAGCATAGAAGTTTAATAGTGCATTTTACTCGTCATTCCGAGCGCTTTAAGATGCCGCATAGCCCAGTTCGCTATTTGAAATAGGAGCGACGTAAATTGAACAAATGTGATAGAATTTTGCTGAATTCTTAAATTAACCATAGTATGAAATGATCTAATCGGGTCTCTGTTTGCCCTACCCTAGAAGTTTAATAGTGCATTTTGCTCGCCATTTCATGCGCTTTGAGATGCCGCTTAGCCCAATACGCTATCTGAAATAGGAGCGACGTAAATTGAACAAATGTGATAGAATTTCGCTGAATTCTTAAATTAACTATAATATAAAATGATCTAATCGTGTCACTGATTGCCCTACCCTAGAAGTTTAATAGTGCATTTTACTCGCCATTTCATGCGCTTTGAGATGCAGCTTAGCCCAATACGCTATCTGAAACATGAGCGACGTAAATTGAACAAATGTGATAGAATTTCGCTGAATTCTTATATTAACCAAAATATAAAATGATCTAATCGGGTCTCTGTTTGCCATATCCTAGAAGATTAGTATTGCATTTTACTCGCCATTTCATGCGCTTCGAGATGCCGCTTAGCCCAATACGCTATCTGAAATAGGAGCGACGTAAATTGATCAAATGTGATAGAATTTTGCTGAATTCTTAAATTAACCATAATATAAAATGATCAAATCGGGTCTCTGATTGCCCTATCATAGAATTTTAATAGTGCATTTTACTCGCCGTTCCACGCGCTTTAAGATGCCGCCTAGCCCAGTACGCTATCTGAAATAGGAGCGACGTAAATTGAGCAAATGTGATAGAATTTCACTGAATTCTTAAATTAACCATAATATAAAATGATCTAATCGGGTCTCTGTTTACCCTACCGTAGAAGTTTAATAGTGCATTTTACTCGCCATTGCATGTGCTTTGATATGCCGCATAGCCCAATACGCTATCTGAAATAGGAGCGACGTAAATTGAACAAATGTGATAGAATTTCCGTGAATTCTTATATTAACCTTAATGTAAAATGATCTAATCGGGTCTCTGTTCGCCCTACCATAGAAGTCTAATTGTGCATTTCACTCGCCATTTCATGCGCTTTGAGATGCCGCTTATCCCAATACGCTATCTGAAATAGGAGCGACGAAAGTTGAACAAATGTGATAGAATTTCGCTGAATTATTTTATTAACCAGAATGTAAAATGATCTAATCTGGTCTCTGTTCGCCCTAGCCTAGAAGTTTAATAGTGGATTTTACTCGGCATTCCACGCGCTTTAAGATGCTGCCTAGCCCAGTACGCTATCTGAAATAGGAGCGACCTAAATTGAACGAATGTGGTAGAATTTTGCTGAATTCTTAAAATAACCATAATATAAAATGATCTAATCGGGTCTCTGCTTGCCCTACCCTAGAAGTTTAATAGTGCATTTTAGTCGCCATTTCATGCGCTTTGAGATGCAGCTTCACCCAATACGCTATCTGAAATGGGAGCGACGTAAATTGAATAAATGTGATAGAATTTCACTGAAATCTTATATTAAACAAAATATAAAATGATCTAATCGGGTCTCTGACTGCCCTATCATAGAAGATTAGTAGTGGATTTTACTCGCCATTCCACGCGCTTTAAGATGCCGCCTAGCCCAGTACGCTATCTGAAATATGAGCGACGTAACTTGAACAAATGTGATAGAATTACGCTGCATTCTTATATTAACCGTTATATAAAATGATCTAATCGGGTCTCTGTTTGCCTTACCCTAGAAGTTTAATAGTGCATTATACTCGCCATTTCATGCGCTTCGAGATGCCGCTTAGCCCAATACGCTATCTGAAATAGGAGCGACATAAAATGAACAAATGTCATAGAATATCGCTGAATTCTTAAATTAACCATAAGAACAAATGTTCTAATCGGGTCTCTGTTTGCCCTACCCTAGGAGTTTAACAGTGCGTTTTACTCGCCATTTCATGCGCTTTGAGATGCCGCAGAGCCAAATACGCTATCTGAAATAGGAGCGACGTACATTGAACAAATGTGATAGAATTTCTGTGAATTCTTATATTAACCTCAATGTAAAATGATCTAATCGGGTCTCTGATTGCCCTAGCATAGAAGTTTAATAGTGTATTTTACTCGCCATTCCGCGATCTTTAAGATGCCGCATAGCCCAGTTCGCTATCTGAAATATGAGCGACGTAAATTGAACAAATGTGATAGAATTTCGCTGAATTATTTTATTAACCAGAATGTAAAATGATCCAATCTGGTCTCTGTTCGCCCTAGCCTAGAAGTTTAATAGTGGATTTTACTCGGCATTCCACGCGCTTTAAGATGCCGCCTAGCCCAGTACGCTATCTGAAATAGGAGCGACCTAAATTGAACGAATGTGATAGAATTTTGCTGAATTCTTAAATTAACCATAATATAAAATGATCTAATCGGGTTTCTGTTTGCCCTACCCTAGAAGTTTAATAGTGCATTTCACTCGTCATTTCATGCGCTTTGAGATGCCGCTAAGCACAATAAGCTATCTGGAATAGCAGCGACGTAAATTGAACAAATGTGATAGAATTACGCCGCATTCTTATATTTACCGTAATATAAAATGATCTAATCGGGTCTCTGTTTGCCTTATCCTAGAAGTTTAATAGGGCATTTTACTCGCCATTTCATGCGCTTTGAAATGCCGCTTAGCCCAATACGCTATCTGAAATAGGAGCGACGTAAATTGAACAAGTGTGATAGAATTTCACTGGATTCTTAAATTAACCATAATATAAAATGATCTAATCGGGTCTCTATTTGACCTACCCTAGAAGTTTAATAGTGCATTTTACTCGCCATTTCATGTGCTTTGAGATGCCGCATAGCCCAATACGCTATCTGGAATAGGAGCGACGTAAATTGATCAAATGTGATAGAATTTCCCTGAATTCTTATATTAACCTTAATGTAAAATGATCTAATCGGGTCTCTGTTCGCCCTACCATAGAAGTCTAATAGTGCATTTCACTCGCCATTTCATGCGCTTTGAGATGCCGCTTAGCCCAATACGCTATCTGAAATAGGAGCGACGTAAATTGAACAAATGCGATAGAATTTCCCTGAAATCTTATATTAAACAAAATATAAAATGATCTAATCGGGTCTCTGATTGCCCTATCATATAAGTTTAGTAGTGCATTTTACTCGCCATTCCACGCGCTTTAAGATGCCGCCTAGCCCAGTACGCTATCTGAAATAGGAGCGACGTTAATTGAACAGATGTGATAAAATTTAGCTGACACCTTAAATTAACCATAATATAAAATGATCTAATCGGGTCTCTGTTTGCCCAACCCTAGAAGTTTAATAGTGCATTTTACTCGCCATTTCGTGCGCCTTCAGATGCCTCTTAGCCGAATACGCTATCTGAAATAGGAGCGACGTAAATTGAACAAATGTGATAGAATTTCGCTGAATTGTTAAATTAACCATAATATAAAATGATGTAATCGGGTCTTTGTTCGCCCAACCCTAGAAGTTTAATAGTGCATTTTACTCGCCACTTCATGCGCTTTGAGATGCCGCTTAGCCCAATAAGCTATCTGAAATAGGAGCGACGTAAATTGAACAAATGTGATAGAATTTCGCGGAATTCTTTTATTAACCGTAATGTTATATGATCTAATCGGGTCACTGATTGCCTTTCCCTAGAAGTTTAATAGTGCATTTTACTAGCCATTTCATGCGCTTTGAGATGCCGCTCAGCCCAATACGCTATCTGAAATAGGAGCGACGTAAATTGAACAAATGTGATAGAATTTCGTAGAATTCTTAAATTAACCATCATATACAATGATCTAAACGGGTCTCTGTTCGCCCTAGTCTAGAAGTTTAATAGTGCATTTTACTCGCCCTTTCACGCGCTTTAAGATGCCGCCTAGCACAGTACGCTATCTGAAATAGGAGCGACGTAAGTTTAACAAATGTGATAGAATTACGCTGAATTCTTTTATTAACCATAATGTAAAATGATCTAATCGGGTCTCTGTTTGTCCTACCCTAGAAGTTTAATAGTGCATTTCACTCGTAATTTCATGCGCTTTGAGATGCCGCTTAGCCCAATACGCTATCTGGAATAGGAGCGACGTAAATTGAACAAATGTGATAGAATTTCGCTGAATTCTTTTATTAACCATAATGTAAAATGATCTAATCGGGTCTCTGTTTGCCCTGCCCTAGATGTTTAATAGTGCGTTCTGCTCGGCATTTCATGCGCTTTGAGATGCCGCTTAGCCCAATACGCTATCTGAAATAGGAGCGACGTAAATTGAACAAGTGTGATAGAATTTCGTTAAATTCTTAAATTAACCATAATATAAAATGATCTAATCGGGTCTCTGTTTGCCATACCCTAGGAGTTTAATAGTGCATTTTGCTCGCTATTTCATGCGCTTTGAGATGCCGCTTAGCCCAACACGCTATCTGAAATAGGAGCGACGTAAATTGAACAAATGTGATATAATTTCGTTGAATTCTTAAATTAACCAAAATATAAAATGATCTAATCGGGTCTCTGATTGCCCTATCATAGAAGTTTAATAGTGCATTTCACTCATCATTTCATGCGCTTTAAGACGCCGCTTAGCCCAGTACGCTATCTGAAATAGGAGGGACGTAAGTTGAACAAATGTGATAGAATTACGCTGAATTCTTATATTAACAGTAATATAAAATGATCTAATCAGGTCCCTGTTTGCCTTACCCTAGAAGTTTAATAGTGCATCTTACTCGCCATTTCATGCGCTTTGAGGTGCCTCTTAGCCCAATACGCTATCTGAAATGGGAGCGACGTAAATTCAACAAATGTAATAGAATTTCGCTGAATACTTATATTAACCTTAATGTAAAATGATCTAATCGGGTCTCTGTTTGCCCTAGCCTAGAAGTTTAATAGTGCATTTTATTCGACATTGCATGCGCTTTGAGATGCCGCTTAGCCCAGTACGCTATCTGAAATAGGAACGACGTAAATTGAACAAATGTGATAGAATTTTGCTGAATTCTTAAATTAACGGTAATATAAAATGATCTAATCGGGTCTCTGTTTGACCTACCCTAGAAGTTTAATAGTGCATTTTACTCGCCAGTTCATGCGCATTGAGATGCCGCTTAGCCCAATACGCTATCTGAAATAGGAGCGACATAAATTGAACAAATGTGATAGAGTTTCGCTGAATTCTTATATTAACCAAAATATAAAATGATCTAATCGGGTCTCTGATTGCCCTATCATAGAAGGCTAATAGTGCATTTTACTCGCTATTCCACGCGCCTTAAGATGCCGGCTAGCCCAGTAGGCTATCTTAAATAGGAGGGACGTAAATTGAACAAATGTGATAGAATCACGCTTAATTCTTATATTAACCGTAATATAAAATGATCTAATCGGGTCTCTCTTTCCCTTACCCTAGAAGTTTAATAGTGCACTTCACTCGTCATTTCATGCGCTTTGAGATGCCGCTTAGCCCAATACGCTATCTGAAATAGGATCGACGTAGGTTGAACAAATGTGATAGAATTACGCTGTATTCTTATATTAACCGTAATATAAAATGATCTAATCGGGTCTCTGTTTACCCTACCGTAGAAGTTTAATAGTGCATTTTACTCGCCATTGCATGTGCTTTGATATGCCGCATAGCCCAATACGCTATCTGAAATAGGAGCGACGTAAATTGAACAAATGTGATAGAATTTCCGTGAATTCTTATATTAACCTTAATGTAAAATGATCTAATCGGGTCTCTGTTCGCCCTACCATAGAAGTCTAATTGTGCATTTCACTCGCCATTTCATGCTCTTTGAGATGCCGCTTATCCCAATACGCTATCTGAAATAGGAGCGACGAAAGTTGAACAAATGTGATAGAATTTCGCTGAATTATTTTATTAACCAGAATGTAAAATGATCTAATCTGGTCTCTGTTCGCCCTAGCCTAGAAGTTTAATAGTGGATTTTACTCGGCATTCCACGCGCTTTAAGATGCAGCTTCACCCAATACGCTATCTGAAATGGGAGCGACGTAAATTGAACAAATGTGATAGAATTTCACTGAAATCTTATATTAAACAAAATATAAAATGATCTAATCGGGTCTCTGATTGCCCTATCATAGAAGATTAGTAGTGCATTTTACTCGCCATTCCACGCGCTTTAAGATGCCGCCTAGCCCAGTACGCTATCTGAAATATGAGCGACGTAACTTGAACAAATGTGATAGAATTACGCTGCATTCTTATATTAACCGTTATATAAAATGATCTAATCGGGTCTCTGTTTGCCTTACCCTAGAAGTTTAATAGTGCATTATACTCGCCATTTCATGCGCTTCGAGATGCCGCTTAGCCCAATACGCTATCTGAAATAGGAGCGACATAAAATGAACAAATGTGATAGAATATCGCTGAATTCTTAAATTAACCATAAGAACAAATGATCTAATCGGGTCTCTGTTTGCCCTACCCTAGGAGTTTAACAGTGCATTTTACTCGCCATTTCATGCGCTTTGAGATGCCGCATAGCCAAATACGCTATCTGAAATAGGAGCGACGTACATTGAACAAATGTGATACAATTTCTGTGAATTCTTATATTAACCTCAATGTAAAATGATCTAATCGGGTCTCTGATTGCCCTAGCATAGAAGTTTAATAGTGCATTTCACTCGTCATTTCATGCGCTTTGAGATGCCGCTTATCCCAATACGCTATCTGAAATAGGAGCGACGAAAGTTGAACAAATGTGATAGAATTTCGCTGAATTATTTTATTAACCAGAATGTAAAATGATCTAATCTGGTCTCTGTTCGCCCTAGCCTAGAAGTTTAATAGTGGATTTTACTCGGCATTCCACGCGCTTTAAGATGCTGCCTAGCCCAGTACGCTATCTGAAATAGGAGCGACCTAAATTGAACGAATGTGGTATAATTTTGCTGAATTCTTAAAATAACCCTAATATAAAATGATCTAATCGGGTCTCTGCTTGCCCTACCCTAGAAGTTTAATAGTGCATTTTAGTCGCCATTTCATGCGCTTTGAGATGCCGCTTCATCCAATACGCTATCTGAAATGGGAGCGACGTAAATTGAACAAATGTGATAGAATTTCACTGAAATCTTATATTAAACAAAATATAAAATGATCTAATCGGGTCTCTGATTGCCCTATCATAGAAGATTAGTAGTGCATTTTACTCGCCATTCCACGCGCTTTAAGATGCCGCCTAGCCCAGTACGCTATCTGAAATATGAGCGACGTAACTTGAACAAATGTGATAGAATTACGCTGCATTCTTATATTAACCGTTATATAAAATGATCTAATCGGGTCTCTGTTTGCCTTACCCTAGAAGTTTAATAGTGCATTATACTCGCCATTTCATGCGCTTCGAGATGCCGCTTAGCCCAATACGCTATCTGAAATAGGAGCGACATAAAATGAACAAATGTGATAGAATATCGCTGAATTCTTAAATTAACCATAAGAACAAATGATCTAATCGGGTCTCTGTTTGCCCTACCCTAGGAGTTTAACAGTGCATTTTACTCGCCATTTCATGCGCTTTGAGATGCCGCATAGCCAAATACGCTATCTGAAATAGGAGCGACGTACATTGAACAAATGTGATACAATTTCTGTGAATTCTTATATTAACCTCAATGTAAAATGATCTAATCGGGTCTCTGATTGCCCTAGCATAGAAGTTTAATAGTGCATTTTACTCGCCATTCCGCGATCTTTAAGATGCCGCATAGCCCAGTTCGCTATCTGAAATATGAGCGACGTAAATTGAACAAATGTGATAGAATTTCGCTGAATTATTTTATTAACCAGAATGTAAAATGATCCAATCTGGTCTCTGTTCGCCCTAGCCTAGAAGTTTAATAGTGGATTTTACTCGGCATTCCACGCGCTTTAAGATGCCGCCTAGCCCAGTACGCTATCTGAAACAGGAGCGACCTAAATTGAACGAATGTGATAGAATTTTGCTGAATTCTTAAATTAACCATAATATAAAATGATCTAATCGGGTTTCTGTTTGCCCTACCCTAGAAGTTTAATAGTGCATTTCACTCGTCATTTCATGCGCTTTGAGATGCCGCTAAGCACAATAAGCTATCTGGAATAGCAGCGACGTAAATTGAACAAATGTGATAGAATTACGCCGCATTCTTATATTTACCGTAATATAAAATGATCTAATCGGGTCTCTGTTTGCCTTATCCTAGAAGTTTAATAGGGCATTTTACTCGCCATTTCATGCGCTTTGAAATGCCGCTTAGCCCAATACGCTATCTGAAATAGGAGCGACGTAAATTGAACAAGTGTGATAGAATTTCACTGGATTCTTAAATTAACCATAATATAAAATGATCTAATCGGGTCTCTATTTGACCTACCCTAGAAGTTTAATAGTGCATTTTACTCGCCATTTCATGTGCTTTGAGATGCCGCATAGCCCAATACGCTATCTGGAATAGGAGCGACGTAAATTGATCAAATGTGATAGAATTTCCCTGAATTCTTATATTAACCTTAATGTAAAATGATCTAATCGGGTCTCTGTTCGCCCTACCATAGAAGTCTAATAGTGCATTTCACTCGCCATTTCATGCGCTTTGAGATGCCGCTTAGCCCAATACGCTATCTGAAATAGGAGCGACGTAAATTGAACAAATGCGATAGAATTTTGCTGAATTATTAAATTAACCATAATACAAAATGATCTAATCGGGTTTCTGTTTGCCCTACCCTAGAAGTTTAACAGTGCATTTTACTCGCCATTCCATGCGCTTTGAGATGCCGCTTAGCCCAATACGCTATCTGAAATATGAGCGACGTATATTGAACAAATGTGATAGAATTTTGCTGAATTCTTAAATTAACCATAATATAAAATGATCTAATCGGGTCTCTGATTGCCCTATCATAGAAGTTTAATAGTGCATTGTACTCGCCATTTCATGCGCTTTGAGATGCCGCTTAGCCCAGTACGCTTTCTGAAATAGGAGCGACGTAAGTTTAACAAATGTGATAGAATTTTGCTGAATTCATAAATTAACGGTAATACATAATAATCTATTCGGGTCTCTGTTTGCCCTACCCTAGAAGTTTAATAGTGCATTTTGCTCGCCATTTCATGCGCTTTGAGATGCCGCTTAGCCCAATACGCTATCTGAAATAGGAGCGACGTAAATTGAACAAATGTGATAGAATTTCCCTGAAATCTTATATTAAACAAAATATAAAATGATCTAATCGGGTCTCTGATTGCCCTATCATAGATGTTTAGTCGTGCATTTTACTCGCCCTTCCACGCCCTTGAAGATGCCGCCTAGCCCAGTACGCTATCTGAAATAGGAACGACGTAAATTGAACAAATGTGATAGGATTTTGCTGAAATATTAAATTAACCATAATATAAAATGATCTAATCGGGTCTCTGTTTGCCCTACCCTAGAAGTTTAATAGTGCGTTTTACTCGGCATTTCATACGCTTTGAGATGCCGCTTAGCCCAATACGCTATCTGAAATAGGAGCGACGTAAACTGAACAAATGTGATAGAATTTCGCTGAATTCATATATTAACCAAAATATAAAATGATCTGATCGGGTCCCTGATTGCCCTATCATAGAAGTTTAATAGTGCATTTTACTCGCAATTCCACGCGCTTTAAGATGCCGCCTAGCCCAGTACGCTATCTGAAATAGGAGCGACGTAAGTTGAACAAATGTGATAGTATATCGCTGAATTCTTAAATTAACCATAATATAAAATGATCTAGTCGGGTCTCTGTTTGCCCTACCCTAGAACTTTAATAGTGCATTTTACTCCTCATTTCATGCGCTTTGCGATGCCGCTTAGCCCAATACGCTATCTGAAATAGGAGCGACGTAAATTGAACGAATGTGATAGTATTTCGCTGAATTCTTAAATTAACCATAATATAAAATGATCTAGTCGGGTCTCTGTTTGCCCTACCCTAGAACTTTAATAGTGCATTTTACTCCTCATTTCATGCGCTTTGAGATGCCGCTTAGCCCAATACGCTATCAGAAATAGGAACGATATAAATTGAACAAATGTGATAGAATTTCGCTGAATCCTTATATTAACCAAAATATAAAATAATCTAATCGGGTCTCTTAATGCCCTATCATAAAAGTTTCATAGTGCATTTTACTCGCCCTTCCACGCGCTTTAAGATGCCGTCTAGCCCAGTACGCTATCTGTAATAGGAGCGACCTAAATTGAACGAATGTGACAGTATTTCGCTCAATTCTTAAATTAACCATAATATAAAATGATCTAATCGGGTCTCTCTTTGCCCTACCCTAGAAGTTTAATAGTGCATTTTGCTCGCCATTTCATGCGCTTTGAGATGCCGCTTAGCCCAATACGCTATCTGAAATAGGAGCGACGTAAATTGAACAAATGTGATAGAATTTCGCTGAATTCTTATATTAACTATAATATAAAATGATCTAATCGTGTCACTGATTGCCCTACCCTAGAAGTTTAATAGTGCATTTTACTCGCCATTTCATGCGCTTTGAGATGCAGCTTAGCCCAATACGCTATCTGAAACATGAGCGACGTAAATTGAACAAATGTGATAGAATTTCGCTGAATTCTTATATTAACCAAAATATAAAATGATCTAATCGGGTCTCTGTTTGCCATATCCTAGAAGATTAGTATTGCATTTTACTCGCCATTTCATGCGCTTCGAGATGCCGCTTAGCCCAATACGCTATCTGAAATAGGAGCGACGTAAATTGATCAAATGTGATAGAATTTTGCTGAATTCTTAAATTAACCATAATATAAAATGATCAAATCGGGTCTCTGATTGCCCTATCGTAGAATTTTAATAGTGCATTTTACTCGCCGTTCCACGCGCTTTAAGATGCCGCCTAGCCCAGTACGCTATCTGAAATAGGAGCGACGTAAATTGAGCAAATGTGATAGAATTTCACTGAATTCTTAAATTAACCATAATATAAAATGATCTAATCGGGTCTCTGTTTACCCTACCGTAGAAGTTTAATAGTGCATTTTACTCGCCATTGCATGTGCTTTGATATGCCGCATAGCCCAATACGCTATCTGAAATAGGAGCGACGTAAATTGAACAAATGTGATAGAATTTCCGTGAATTCTTATATTAACCTTAATGTAAAATGATCTAATCGGGTCTCTGTTCGCCCTACCATAGAAGTCTAATTGTGCATTTCACTCGCCATTTCATGCGCTTTGAGATGCCGCTTATCCCAATACGCTATCTGAAATAGGAGCGACGAAAGTTGAACAAATGTGATAGAATTTCGCTGAATTATTTTATTAACCAGAATGTAAAATGATCTAATCTGGTCTCTGTTCGCCCTAGCCTAGAAGTTTAATAGTGGATTTTACTCGGCATTCCACGCGCTTTAAGATGCTGCCTAGCCCAGTACGCTATCTGAAATAGGAGCGACCTAAATTGAACAAATGTGATAGAATTTCACTGAAATCTTATATTAAACAAAATATAAAATGATCTAATCGGGTCTCTGATTGCCCTATCATAGAAGATTAGTAGTGCATTTTACTCGCCATTCCACGCGCTTTAGGATGCCGCCTAGCCCAGTACGCTATCTGAAATATGAGCGACGTAACTTGAACAAATGTGATAGAATTACGCTGCATTCTTATATTAACCGTTATATAAAATGATCTAATCGGGTCTCTGTTTGCCTTACCCTAGAAGTTTAATAGTGCATTATACTCGCCATTTCATGCGCTTCGAGATGCCGCTTAGCCCAATACGCTATCTGAAATAGGAGCGACATAAAATGAACAAATGTGATAGAATATCGCTGAATTCTTAAATTAACCATATAACAAATGATCTAATCGGGTCTCTGTTTGCCCTACCCTAGGAGTTTAACAGTGCATTTTACTCGCCATTTCATGCGCTTTGAGATGCCGCATAGCCAAATACGCTATCTGAAATAGGAGCGACGTACATTGAACAAATGTGATACAATTTCTGTGAATTCTTATATTAACCTCAATGTAAAATGATCTAATCGGGTCTCTGATTGCCCTAGCATAGAAGTTTAATAGTGCATTTCACTCGTCATTTCATGCGCTTTGAGATGCCGCTTATCCCAATACGCTATCTGAAATAGGAGCGAACGAAAGTTGAACAAATGTGATAGAATTTCGCTGAATTATTTTATTAACCAGAATGTAAAATGATCTAATCTGGTCTCTGTTCGCCCTAGCCTAGAAGTTTAATAGTGGATTTTACTCGGCATTCCACGCGCTTTAAGATGCTGCCTAGCCCAGTACGCTATCTGAAATAGGAGCGACCTAAATGAACGAATGTGGTAGAATTTTGCTGAATTCTTAAAATAACCATAATATAAAATGATCTAATCGGGTCTCTGCTTGCCCTACCCTAGAAGTTTAATAGTGCATTTTAGTCGCCATTTCATGCGCTTTGAGATGCCGCTTCATCCAATACGCTATCTGAAATGGGAGCGACGTAAATTGAATAAATGTGATAGAATTTCACTGAAATCTTATATTAAACAAAATATAAAATGATCTAATCGGGTCTCTGATTGCCCTATCATAGAAGATTAGTAGTGCATTTTACTCGCCATTCCACGCGCTTTAAGATGCCGCCTAGCCCAGTACGCTATCTGAAATATGAGCGACGTAACTTGAACAAATGTGATAGAATTACGCTGCATTCTTATATTAACCGTTATATAAAATGATCTAATCGGGTCTCTGTTTGCCTTACCCTAGAAGTTTAATAGTGCATTATACTCGCCATTTCATGCGCTTCGAGATGCCGCTTAGCCCAATACGCTATCTGAAATAGGAGCGACATAAAATGAACAAATGTGATAGAATATCGCTGAATTCTTAAATTAACCATAATAACAAATGATCTAATCGGGTCTCTGTTTGCCCTACCCTAGAAGTTTAACAGTGCATTTTACTCGCCATTTCATGCGCTTTGAGATGCCGCATAGCCCAATACGCTATCTGAAATAGGAGCGACGTACATTGAGCAAATGTGATAGAATTTCTGTGAATTCTTATATTAACCTCAATGTAAAATGATCTAATCGGGTCTCTGATTGCCCTAGCATAGAAGTTTAATAGTGCATTTTACTCGCCATTCCGCGCGCTTTAAGATGCCGCATAGCCCAGTTCGCTATCTGAAATATGAGCGACGTAAATTGATCAAATGTGATAGAATTTCGCTGAATTATTTTATTAACCAGAATGTAAAATGATCTAATCTGGTCTCTGTTCGCCCTAGCCTAGAAGTTTAATAGTGGATTTTACTCGGCATTCCACGCGCTTTAAGATGCCGCCTAGCCCAGTACGCTATCTGAAATAGGAGCGACCTAAATTGAACGAATGTGATAGAATTTTGCTGAATTCTTAAATTAACCATAATATAAAATGATCTAATCGGGTCTCTGTTTGCCCTACCCTAGAAGTTTAATAGTGCATTTCACTCGTCATTTCATGCGCTTTGAGATGCCGCTAAGCACAATAAGCTATCTGGAATAGCAGCGACGTAAATTGAACAAATGTGATAGAATTACGCCGAATTCTTATACTTACCGTAATATAAAATGATCTAATCGGGTCTCTGTTTGCCTTATCCTAGAAGTTTAATAGGGCATTTTACTCGCCATTTCATGCGCTTTGAAATGCCGTTTAGCCCAATACGCTATCTGAAATAGGAGCGACGTAAATTGAACAAGTGTGATAGAATTTCACTGAATTCTTAAATTAACCATAATATAAAATGATCTAATCGGGTCTCTGTTTGACCTACCCTAGAAGTTTAATAGTGCATTTTACTCGCCATTTCATGTGCTTTGAGATGCCGCATAGCCCAATACGCTATCTGGAATAGGAGCGACGTAATTTGATCAAATGTGATAGAATTTCCCTGAATTCTTATATTAACCTTAATGTAAAGTGATCTAATCGGGTCTCTGTCCGCCCTACCATAGAAGTCTAATAGTGCATTTCACTCGCCATTTCATGCGCTTTGAGATGCCGCTTAGCCCAATGCGCTATCTGAAATAGGAGCGACGTAAATTGAACAAATGCGATAGAATTTCCCTGAAATCTTATATTAAACAAAATATAAAATGATCTAATCGGGTCTCTGATTGCCCCATCATATAAGTTTAGTAGTGCATTTTACTCGCCATTCCACGCGCTTTATGATGCCGCCTAGCCCAGTACGGTATCTGAAATAGGAGCTACGTAAGTTGAACAAGTGTGATAGAATTACGCTGAATTCTTATATTAACCGTAATATAAAATGATGTAATCGGGCCTCTGTTTGCCCTATCATAGAAGTTTGATAGTGCATTTTACTCGCCATTTCATGTGCTTTAAGCTACCGCATAGCCCAATACGCTATCTGGAATAGGAGCGACGTAAATTGAACAAATGTGATAGAATTTCCCTGAATTCTTATATTAACCTTAACGTAAAATGATCTAATCGGGCCTCTGTTCGCCCTACCATAGAAGTCTAATAGTGCATTTCACTCGCCATTTCATGCGCTTTGAGATGCCGCTTAGCACAGTACGCTATTTGAAATAGGGGCGACGTAAATTGAACAAATGTGATAGAATTACGCTGAATTCTTATATTAACCGTAATATAAAATGATCTAATCGGGTCTCTGTTCGCCCTACCATAGAAGTCTAATAGTGCATTTTACTCGCCATTTCATGCTCTTTGAGATGCCGCCTAGCCCAATACGCTATCTGAACTAGGAGCGACGTAAGTTGAACAAATATGATAGAATTTCGCTGAATTCTTTTATTAACCATAATATAAAATGATCTAATCGGGTCTCTGTTTGCCCTACCCTAGAAGTTTAATAGTGCATTTCACTTGTCATTTCATGCCCTTTGAGATGCCGCTAAGCACAATAAGCTATCTGTAATACGAGCGACATAAATTGAACAAATGTGATAGAATTTCGCTGAATTCTTAAATTAACCATAATATAAAATGATCTAATCGGGTCTCTGTTTGCCCTACCCTAGAAGTTTAATAGTGCATTTCACTTGTCATTTCATGCTCTTTGAGATGCCGCTAAGCACAATAAGCTATCTGTAATAGGAGCGACGTAAATTGAACAAATGTGATAGAATTTCGCTGAATTCTTAAATAAACCATAATATAAAATGATCTAATCGGGTCTCTGTTTGCCCTACCCTAGAAGTTTAATAGTGCATTTTACTCGCCATTCCACGCGCTTTAAGATGCCGCCTAGCCCAGTACGCTATCTGAAATAGGAGCGACGTAAATTGAACAAGTGTGATAGAATTTTGCTGAATTCTTAAATTAAC
Source organism: Macropis europaea (assembly GCA_916610135.2). Classification (NCBI taxonomy): domain Eukaryota; kingdom Metazoa; phylum Arthropoda; class Insecta; order Hymenoptera; family Melittidae; genus Macropis; species Macropis europaea. The sequence continues at coordinate 21,178 of CAKAJE020000190.1, forward strand.
CATAATATAAAATGATCTAATCGGGTCTCTGTTCGCCCTACCATAGAAGTTTAATAGTGCATTTTACTCGACATTTCATGAGCTATGAAATGCCGCTTAGCCCAATACGCTATCTGAAATAGGAGCGACGTAAATTGAACAAATGTGATAGAATTTTGCTGAATTCTTAAATTAACCGTAATATAAAATGATCTAATCGAGTCTCTGTTTGCCCTAGCCTAGAAGTTTAAGAGTGCATTTTACTCGCCCTTCCACGCGCTTTATGATGCCGCCTAGCCCAGTACGCTATTTGAAATAGGAGCGACGTAAGTTTAACAAATGTGATAGAATTACGCTGAATTCTTATATTATCCGTAATATAAAATGATCTAATCTGTTCTCTGTTTGCCTTATCCTAGAAGTTTAATAGTACATCTTACTCGCTATTTCATGCGCTTTGAGATGCCGCTTAGCCCAATACGCTATCTGAAATAGGAGCGACGTAATTTGAACAAATGTGATAGAATTTCGCTGAATTCTTAAATTAACCATAATATAAAATGATCTAATCGGGTCACTGTTTGCCTTACCCTAGAAGTTTAATAGTGCATTTTAATCGCCATTTGATGCGCTTTGAGATGCCGCTTAGCCCAATACCCTATCTGAAATAGGAGCGACGTAAATTGAACAAGTGTGATAGAATTTCGTAGAATTCTTAAATTAACCATAATATACAATGATCTAAACGGGTCTCTGATCGCCCTAGCCTAGAAGTTTAATAGTGCATTTTAGTCGCCCTTCCACGCGCTTTACAATGCCGCCTAGCCCAGTACGCTATTTGAAATAGGAGCGACGTAAATTTAACAAATGTGATAGAATTTCGTAGAATTCTTAAATTAACCATAATATAAAATGATCTAATCGGGTCTCTGTTTGCCCTACCCTAGTAGTTTAATAGTGGATTTTGTTCGCCATTTCATGCGCTTTAAGATGCCGCCGAGCCCAATACGCTATCTGAAATAGGAGCGACGTAAATTGCACAAATGTGATAGAATTTTGCTGAATTCTTAAATTAACCGTAATATAAAATGATCTAATCGGGTCTCTGTTTGCCCTAGCCTAGAAGTTTAAGAGTGCATTTTATTCGCCATTTCATGCGCTTTGAGATGCCGCTTAGCCGAATACGCTATCTGAATTAGGAGCGACGTAAATTGAACAAATGTGATACAAATTCCCTGAAATCTGATATTAAACAAAATATAAAATGATCTAATCGGGTCTCTGATTGCCCTATCATAGAAGTTTAGTAGTGCACATTACTCGCCATTCCACGCGCTTTAGGATGCCGCCTAGCACAGTACGCTATCTGAAATAGGAGCGACGTTAATTGAACAGATGTGATAAAATTTAGCTGACACCTTACATTAACCATAATATAAAATGATCTAATCGGGTCTCTGTTTGCCCAACCCTAGAAGTTTAATAGTGCATTTTACTCGCCATTTCGTGCGCCTTCAGATGCCTCTTAGCCGAATACGCTATCTGAAATAGGAGCGACGTAAATTGAACAAATGTGATAGAATTTCGCTGAATTCTTAAATTAACCATAATATAAAATGATCTAATCGGGTCTCTGTTTGCCCTACACTAGAAGTTTAATAGTGCATTTCACTTGTCATTTCATGCTCTTTGAGATGCCGCTAAGCACAATAAGCTATCTGTAATAGGAGCGACGTAAATTGAACAAATGTGATAGAATTACGCCGAATTCTTATATTAACCGTAATATAAAATGATCTAATCGGGTCTCTGTTTGCCTTATCCTAGAAGTTTAATAGTGCATTTTACTCGCCATTTCATGCCCTTTGAAATGCCGCTTAGCCCAATACGCTATCTGAAATAGGAGCGACGTAAATTGAACAAATGTGATAGAATTTCGGTGAATTCTTAAATTAACCATAATATAAAATGATCTAATCGGGTCTCTGTTTGCCCTACCCTGGAAGTTTAATAGTGCATTTCACTCGTCATTTCATGCGCTTTGAGATACCGCCAAGCACAATAAGCCATCTGGAATAGGAGCGACGTAAATTGAACAAATGTGATAGAATTACGCCGAATTCTTATATTAACCGTAATATAAAATGATCTAATCAGGTCTCTGTTTGCCTTATCCTAGAAGTTTAATAGTGCATTTTACTCGCCATTTCATGCCCTTTGAAATGCCGCTTATCCCAATACGCTATCTGAAATAGGAGCGACGTAAATTGAACAAATGTGATACAAATTCCCTGAAATCTGATATTAAACAAAATATAAAATGATCTAATCGGGTCTCTGATTGCCCTATCATAGAAGTTTAGTAGTGCACATTACTCGCCATTCCACGCGCTTTATGATGCCGCCTAGCACAGTACGCTATCTGAAATAGGAGCGACGTTAATTGAACAGATGTGATAAAATTTAGCTGACACCATAAATTAACCATAATATAAAATGATCTAATCGGGTCTCTGTTTGCCCAACCCTAGAAGTTTAATAGTGCATTTTACTCGCCATTTCGTGCGCCTTCAGATGCCTCTTAGCCGAATACGCTATCTGAAATAGGAGCGACGTAAATTGAACAAATGTGATAGAATTTCGCTGAATTCTTAAATTAACCGTAATATAAATGATCTAATCGGGTCTCTGTTTGCCCTAGCCTAGAAGTTTAAGAGTGCATTTTACTCGCCCTTCCACGCGCTTTATGATGCCGTCTAGCCCAGTACGCTATCTGAAATAGGAGCGACGTAAATTGAACAAATGTGATAGAATTTCGCTGAATTCTTATATTAATCTTAATGAAAAATGATCTAATCGGGTCTCTGTTCGCCTTACCCTAGAAGTTTAATAGTGCATTTTACTCACCATTCCGCGCGCTTTAAGATGCCGCCTAGCCCAGTACGCTATCTGAAATAGGAACGACGTAAATTGAACAAATGTGATAGAATTTTGCTGAATTCTTAAATTAACCATAATATAAAATGATCTAATCGGGTCCCTGATTGGCCTATCATAGAAGTTTAATAGTGCATTTCACTCGCCATTCCGCGCGCTTTAACATGCCGCCTAGTCCATTACGCTATCTGAAATAGGAGCGACGTAAGTTGAACAAATGTGATAGAATTACGCTGAATTCTTAAATTATCCATAATATAAAATGATCTAATCGGGTCACTGTTTGATCTACCCTAGAAGTTTAATAGTGCATTTTACTCGTCATTTCAGGCGCTTTGAGATGCCGCTTAGCCAATACGCTATCTGAAATAGGAGCGATGTAAATTGCACAAATGTGGTAGAATTTCGCTGAATTCTTTTATTAACCATAATATAAAATGATCTAATCGGGTCTCTGTTCGCCCTAACCTAGAAGTTTAATAGCGCATTTTACTCGACATTTCATGCGCTTTGAGATGCCTCTTAGCCCAATACGCTATCTGAAATAGGAGCGATGTAAATTGCACAAATGTGATAGAATTTCCCTGAAATCTTATATAAAACAAAATATAAAATGATCTAATCGGGTCTCTGATTGCCCTATCATAGAAGTTTAGTAGTACATTTTACTCACCCTTCCACGCGCTTTAAGATGCCGCCTAGCCCAGTACGCTATCTGAAATAGGAGCGACGTAAATTGAACAAATGTGATAGAATTTCGCTGAATTCTTATATTAACCAAAATATAAAATGATCTAATCGGGTCTCTGATTGCCCTATCATAGAAGTTTAGGATGGCATTTTACTCACCATTCCGTGCGCTTTGAGGTGCCGCTTAGCCCAATGCGCTATCTGAAATATGAGCGACGTACATTGAACAAATGTGATAGAATTTCGCTGAATTCTTATATTAACCTTAATGTAAAATGATCTAATCGGGTCTCTGTTCGCCCTAGCCTAGAAGTTTAATAGTGCATTTTTATGCGCCATTTCATGCGCTTTGAGGTGCCGCTTAGACCAATACGCTATCTGATATAGGAGCGACGTAAATTGAACAAATGTGATAGAATCCCGCTGAATTCTTAAATTAACCATAATATAGAATGATCTAATCGGGTCTCTGTTTCACCTACCCTAGAAGTTTAATAGTGCATTTTGCTCGCCCTTCCACGCGCTTTACAATGCCGCCTAGCCCAGTACGCTATTTGAAATAGGAGCGACGTAAGTTTAACAAATGTGATAGAATTACGCTGAATTCTTATATTATCCGTAATATAAAATGATCTAATCTGTTCTCTGTTTGCCTTATCCTAGAAGTTTAATAGTACATCTTACTCGCCATTTCATGCGCTTTGAGATGCCGCTTAGCCCAATACGCTATCTGAAATAGGAGCGACGTAATTTGAACAAATGTGATAGAATTACGCTTAATTCTTATATTAACCAAAATATAAAATGATCTAATCGGGTCTCTGATTGCCCTATCATAGAAGGCTAATAGTGCATTTTACTCGCTATTCCACGCGCTTTAAGATGCCGGCTAGCCCAGTAGGCTATCTGAAATAGGAGTGACGTAAATTGAACAAATGTGATAGAATTACGCTTAATTCTTATATTAACCGTAATATAAAATGATCTAATCGGGTCTCTCTTTCCCTTACCCCAGAAGTTTAATAGTGCATTTCACTGGTCATTTCATGCGCTTTGAGATGCCGCCAAGCACAATAAGCCATCTGGAATAGGAGCGACGTAAATTGAACAAATGTGATAGAATTACGCCGAATTCTTATATTAACCGTAATATAAAATGATCTAATCGGGTCTCTGTTTGCCTTATCCTAGAAGTTTAATAGTGCATTTTACTCGCCATTTCATGCCCTTTGAAATGCCGCTCATCCCAATACGCTATCTGAAATAGGAGCGACGTAAATTGAACAAATGTGATACAAATTCCCTGAAATCTGATATTAAACAAAATATAAAATGATCTAATCGGGTCTCTGATTGCCCTATCATAGAAGTTTAGTAGTGCACATTACTCGCCATTCCACGCGCTTTATGATGCCGCCTAGCACAGTACGCTATCTGAAATAGGAGCGACGTTAATTGAAGAGATGTGATAAAATTTAGCTGACACCTTAAATTAACCATAATATAAAATGATCTAATCGGGTCTCTGTTTGCCCAACCCTAGAAGTTTAATAGTGCATTTTACTCGCCATTTCGTGCGCCTTCAGATGCCTCTTAGCCGAATACGCTATCTGAAATAGGAGCGACGTAAATTGAACAAATGTGATAGAATTTCGCTGAATTCTTAAATTAACCGTAATATAAAATGATCTAATCGAGTCTCTGTTTGCCCTAGCCTAGAAGTTTAAGAGTGCATTTTACTCGCCCTTCCACGCGCTTTATGATGCCGTCTAGCCCAGTACGCTATCTGAAATAGGAGCGACGTAAATTGAACAAATGTGATAGAATTTCGCTGAATTCTTATATTAATCTTAATGAAAAATGATCTAATCGGGTCTCTGTTCGCCTTACCCTAGAAGTTTAATAGTGCATTTTACTCACCATTCCGCGCGCTTTAAGATGCCGCCTAGCCCAGTACGCTATCTGAAATAGGAACGACGTAAATTGAACAAATGTGATAGAATTTTGCTGAATTCTTAAATTAACCATAATATAAAATGATCTAATCGGGTCCCTGATTGGCCTATCATAGAAGTTTAGTAGTGCATTTCACTCGCCATTCCGCGCGCTTTAACATGCCGCCTAGTCCATTACGCTATCTGAAATAGGAGCGACGTAAGTTGAACAAATGTGATAGAATTACGCTGAATTCTTAAATTATCCATAATATAAAATGATCTAATCGGGTCACTGTTTGATCTACCCTAGAAGTTTAATAGTGCATTTTACTCGTCATTTCAGGCGCTTTGAGATGCCGCTTAGCCCAATACGCTATCTGAAATAGGAGCGATGTAAATTGCACAAATGTGGTAGAATTTCGCTGAATTCTTTTATTAACCATAATATAAAATGTTCTAATCGGGTCTCTGTTCGCCCTAACCTAGAAGTTTAATAGCGCATTTTACTCGACATTTCATGCGCTTTGAGATGCCTCTTAGCCCAATACGCTATCTGAAATAGGAGCGATGTAAATTGCACAAATGTGATAGAATTTCCCTGAAATCTTATATAAAACAAAATATAAAATGATCTAATCGGGTCTCTGATTGCCCTATCATAGAAGTTTAGTAGTACATTTTACTCACCCTTCCACGCGCTTTAAGATGCCGCCTAGCCCAGTACGCTATCTGAAATAGGAGCGACGTAAATTGAACAAATGTGATAGAATTTCGCTGAATTCTTATATTAACCAAAATATAAAATGATCTAATCGGGTCTCTGATTGCCCTATCATAGAAGTTTAGGATGGCATTTTACTCACCATTCCGTGCGCTTTGAGGTGCCGCTTAGCCCAATGCGCTATCTGAAATATGAGCGACGTACATTGAACAAATGTGATAGAATTTCGCTGAATTCTTATATTAACCTTAATGTAAAATGATCTAATCGGGTCTCTGTTCGCCCTAGCCTAGAAGTTTAATAGTGCATTTTATGCGCCATTTCATGCGCTTTGAGGTGCCGCTTAGACCAATACGCTATCTGATATAGGAGCGACGTAAATTGAACAAATGTGATAGAATCCCGCTGAATTCTTAAATTAACCATAATATAGAATGATCTAATCGGGTCTCTGTTTCACCTACCCTAGAAGTTTAATAGTGCATTTTGCTCGCCCTTCCACGCGCTTTACAATGCCGCCTAGCCCAGTACGCTATTTGAAATAGGAGCGACGTAAGTTTAACAAATGTGATAGAATTACGCTGAATTCTTATATTATCCGTAATATAAAATGATCTAATCTGTTCTCTGTTTGCCTTATCCTAGAAGTTTAATAGTACATCTTACTCGCCATTTCATGCGCTTTGAGATGCCGCTTAGCCCAATACGCTATCTGAAATAGGAGCGACGTAATTTGAACAAATGTGATAGAATTACGCTTAATTCTTATATTAACCAAAATATAAAATGATCTAATCGGGTCTCTGATTGCCCTATCATAGAAGGCTAATAGTGCATTTTACTCGCTATTCCACGCGCTTTAAGATGCCGGCTAGCCCAGTAGGCTATCTGAAATAGGAGTGACGTAAATTGAACAAATGTGATAGAATTACGCTTAATTCTTATATTAACCGTAATATAAAATGATCTAATCGGGTCTCTCTTTCCCTTACCCCAGAAGTTTAATAGTGCATTTCACTGGTCATTTCATGCGCTTTGAGATGCCGCTTAGCCCAATACGCAATCTGAAATAGGAGCGACGTAAATTTAACAAATGTGATAGAATTTCGCGGAATTCTTTTATTAACCGTAATGTAATATGATCTAATCGGGTCACTGATTGCCTTTCCCTAGAAGTTTAATAGTGCATTTTACTAGCCATTTCATGCGCTTTGAGATGCCGCCTAGCACAGTACGCTATCTGAAATAGGAGCGACGTAAGTTTAACAAATGAGATAGAATTACGCTGAATTCTTATATTAACCGTAATATAAAATGATCTAATCGGGTCCCTGTTTGCCTTACCCTATAAGTTTAATAGCGCATTTTACTCGCCATTTCATGCGCTTTGAGATGCCGCTTAGCCCAATACGCTATCTGAAATAGGAGCGACGTAAATTGAACAAGTGTGATAGAATTTCGTTGAATTCTTAAATTAACCGTAATATAAAATGATCTAATCGGGTCTCTGTTCGCCCTACCCAAGAAGTTTAATAGTGCATTTCACTCCTCATTTCATGCGCTTTGAGATGCCGCTTAGCCCAATAAGGTATCTGAAATAGGAGCGACGTTAATTGAACAAACGTGATAGAATTTCGCTGAATCCTTATATTAACCAAAATATAAAATAGTCTAATCGGGTCTCTTATTGCCCTATCATAGAAGTTTAACAGTGGATTTTGCTCGCCATTTCATGCGCTTTGAGATGCCTCTTAGCCCAATACGCTATCTGAAATAGGAGCGATGTAAATTGAACAAATGTGATAGAATTTCCCTGAATTCTTATATTAACCTTAATGTAAAATGATCTAATCGGGTCTCTGTTCGCCCTACCCTAGGAGTTTAATAGTGCATTTCACTCGTCATTTCATGCGCTTTGAGATGCCGCTTAGCCATATAAGCTATCTGAAATAGGAGCGACGTAAATTGAATAAATGTGATAGAATTTCGCTGAATTCTTATATTAACCAAAATATAAAATGATCTAATCGGGTCTCTTATTGCCCTATCCTAGAAGCTTAATAGTACATTTTAAACGCCTTCCCACGCGCTTTGAGATGCCGCCTAGCCCAGTACGCTATCTGAAATAGGAACGACGTAAATTGAACAAATGTGATAGAATTTTGCTGAATGATTAAATTAACCATAATATAAAATGATCTAATCGGGTCTCTGATTGCCCTGTCATAGAAGTTTAATAGTGCATTTTACTCGCCATTCCGCGCGCTTTAAGATGCCGCCTAGCCCAGTATGCTATCTGAAATAGGAGCGACGTAAATTGAACAAATGTGATAGAATTTTGCTGAATTCTTAAATTAACCATAATATAAAATGATCTATTCGGGTCTCTGTTTGCTCTACCCTAGAAGTTTAATAGTGAATTCTACTCGCCACTGCTTGCGTTTTGAGATGCCGCTTAGCCCAACACGCTATCTGAAATATGAGCGACGTAACTTGAACAAATGTGATAGAATTTCGCTGAATTCTCATATTAACATTAATGTAAAATGATTTAATCGGGTCTCTGTTTGCCACACCCTAGAAGTTTAATCGTGGATTTTGCTCGCCACTTCATGCGCTTTGAGATGCCGCTTTGCCCAATACGCTATCTGAAATAGGAGCGATGTAAATTGAACAAATGTGATAGAATTTCCCTGAATTCTTATATTAACCTTAATGTAAAATGATCTAATCGGGTTTCCGTTCGCCCTACCCTAGGAGTTTAATAGTGCATTTCACTCGTCATTTCATGCGCTTTGAGATGCCGCTTAGCCCTATAAGCTAGCTGAAATAGGAGCGACGTAAATTGAATAAATGTGATAGAATTTCGCTGAATTCTTATATTAACCCAAATATAAAATGATCTAATCGGGTCTCTGTTCGCCCTAGCCGAGAAGTTTAATAGTGCATTTTATTCGCCATTTCAGGCGCTTTGAGATGCCGCGTAGCCCAATACGCTATCTGAAATAGGAGCGACGTAAATTGAACAAATGTGATAGGATTTCGCTGAATTCTTATATTAACCAAAATATAAAATGATCTAATCGGGTCTCGGATTGTCCTATCATGGAAGTTCAATAGTGCATTTTACTCGCCATTCCAGGCGCTTTAAGATGCCGCCTAGCCCAGTACGCTATCTGAAATTCGAGCGACGTAAATTGAACAAACGTGATAGGATTTCGCTGAATTCTTATATTAACCAAAATATAAAATGATCTAATCGGGTCTCTGATTGCCCTATCATAGAAGGCTAACAGTGCATTTTACTCGCTATTCCACGCGCTTTAAGATGCCGGCTAGCCCAGTAGGCTGTCTGAAATAGGAGTGACGTAAATTGAACAAATGTGATAGAATTTCCCTGAATTCTTATATTAACCTTAATGAAAAATGATCTAATCGGGTCTCTATTTGCCCTAGCCTAGAAGTTTAATAGTGCATTTTATTCGACATTGCATGCGCTTTGAGATACCGCTTAGCCCAATACGCTATCTGAAATAGGAGCGACGTAAATTGAACAACTGTGATAGAATTTCCCTGAAATCTTATATTAAACAAAATATAAAATGATCTAATCGGGTCTCTGATTGCCCTACCATAGGAGTTTAATAGTGCATTTTACTCGCCATTCCACGCGCTTTAAGATGCCGCGTAGCCCAATACGCTATCTGAAATAGGAGCGACGTAAATTTAACAAATGTGATAGAATTTCGCTGAATTCTTATATTAGCCTTAATGTAAAATGATCTAATCGGGTCTCTGTTTGCCCTAGCCTAGAAGTTTAATAGTGCATTTTATTCGACATTGCATGCGCTTTGAGATGCCGCTTAGCCCAATACGCTACCTGAAATAGGAGCGACGTAAATTGAACAAATGTGATAGAATTTCCCTGAAATCTTATATTAAACAAAATATAAAATGATCTAATCGGGTCTCTGATTGCCCTACCATAGGAGTTTAATAGTGCATTTTACTAGCCATTCCACGCGCTTTAAGATGCCGCTTAGTCCAGTACGCTATCCGAAATAGGAGCGACGTAAGTTGAACAAATGTGATAGAATTACGCTTAATTCTTATATTAACCTTAATGTAAAATGATCTAATCGGGTCTCTGATTGCCCTATCATAGAAGGCTAATAGTGTATTTTACTGGCCATTCCACGCGCTTTAAGATGCCGCCTCGCCCAGTACGCTATCTGAAATAGGAGCGACGTAAATTGAACAAATGTGATAGAATTTTGCGGAATTCTTAAATTAACCATAATATAAAATGATCTAATCGGGTCTCTGTTTGTCCTACCCTCGAAGTTTAATAGTGCATTTCACTCCTCATTTCATGCGCTTTGAGATGCCACTTAGCCCAATAAGCTATCTGAAATAGGAGCGACGTAAATTGAACAAATGTGATAGAATTTGGCTGAATACTTATATTAACCAAAATATAAAATGATCTAATCGGGTCTCTATTTGCCCTACCCTAGAAGTTTAACAGTGCATTTTACTCGCCATTCCGCGCGCTTTAAGATGCCGCCTAGCCCAGTACGCTATCTGAAATAGGAGCGACGTAAATTGAACAAATGTGATAGAATTGTGCTGAATTCTTAAATTAACCATAATATAAAATGATCTAATCGGGTCTCTGTTTGCCCTACCCTAGAAGTTTAATAGTGCATTTTACACGCCATTTCATGCGCTTTGAGATGCCGCTTAGCCCAATACGCTATCTGAAATTGGAGCGACGTAAGTTGAACAAATGTTATAGAATTTCGCTGAAATGTTTTATTAACCATAATGTAAAATGATCTAATCGGGTCTCTGTTCGCCCTAGCCTACAAGTTTAATAGAGCATTTTATTCGCCATTTCATGCACTTTGAGATGCTGCGTAGCCCAATACGCTATCTGAAATAGGAGCGACGTAAATTGAACAAATGTGATAGAATTTTCCTGAATTCTTATATTAACCTTAATGTAAAATGATCTAATCGGGTCTCTGTTCGCCCGACCCTAGAAGTTTAATAGTGCATTTCACTCGCCATTTCATGCGCTTTGAGATGCCTCTTAGCCCAATACGCTATCTGAAATAGCAGCGACGTAAATTGAACAAATGTGATAGAATTACGCTGAATTCTTATATTAACCGTAATATAAAATGATCTAATCGGGTCTCTGTTTGCCTTATCCTAGAAGTTTAATAGTGCATTTTACTCGCCATTCCATGCGCTTTGAGATGCCGCTTAGCCCAATACGCTATCTGAAATAGGAGCGACGTAAATTGAACAAATGTGATAGAATTGCGCTGAATTCTTATATTAACCGTAATATAAAATGATCTAATCGGGTCTCTGTTTGCCTTATCCTAGAAGTTTTATAGTGCATTTTACTCGCCATTTCATGCGCTTAGAGATGCCGCTTAGCCCAATACGCTATCTGAAATAGGAGCGACGTAAATTGAACAAATGTGATAGAATTTCGCCGAATTCTTAAATTAACTATAATATAAAATTATCTAATCGGGTCTCTGTTTGCCCTACCCTAGAAGCTTAATAGTGCATTTTACTCGTCATTTCATGCGCTTTGAGATGCCGCTTAGCCCAATACGCTATCTGAAATAGGAGCAATGTAAATTGAACAAATGTGATAGAATTTCGCTGAATTCTTTTATTAACCATAATGTAAAATGATCTAATCGTGTCTCTGTTCGCCCTAGCCCAGAAGTTTAATAGTGCATTTTATTCGCCATTTCATGCGCTTTGAGATGCCGCTTAGCACAATACGCTATCTGAAATAGGAGCAACGTAAATTGAACAAATGTGATAGAATTTCCCTGAAATCTTATATTAAACAAAATATAAAATGATCCAATCGGGTCTCTGATTGCCCTATCATAGAAGTTTAGTAGTGCATTTTGCTCGCCATTCCACGCGCTTTAAGATGCCGCCTAGCCCAGTAAGCTATCTGAAATAGGAGCGACGTAAATTGAACAAATGTGATAGAATTTCCCCGAATTCTTATATTAACCTTAATGTAAAATGATCTGATCGGGTCTCTGTTCGCCCTACCCTAGAAGTTTAATCGTGCATTTTACTCGTCGTTTCATGCGCTTTGAGATGCCGCTTAGCCCAGAACGCTATCTAAAATAGGAGCGATATAAATTGAACAAATGTGATAGAATTTCGCTGAATTCTTTTATTAACCATAATGTAAAATGATCTAATCGGGTCTCTGTTTGCCCTAGCCTAGAACTTTAATAGTGCATTTTATTCGCCATTTCATACGCTTTGAGATGCCGCTTAGCCCAATACGCTATCCGAAATAGGAGCGACGTAAATTGAACAAATGTGATAGACTTTCGCTGATTTCTTATATTAACCAAAATATAAAATGATTTAATCGGGTCTCTGATTGCCCTATCATAGAAGTTTAGTAGTGCATTTTACTCGCCATTCCACGCGCTTTAAGATGCCGCCTAGCCCAGTACGCTATCTGAAATAGGAGCGGCGTAAGTTGAACAAATGTGATAGAACTACGCTGAATTCTTATATTAACCATAACATAAAATTCGGGTCTCTGGTTGCCTTACCCTAGAAGTTTAATAGTGCATTTTACTCGCCATTTCATGGGCTTTGAGATGCCGCTTAGCCCAATACGCTATCTGAAATAGGAGCGACGTAAATTGAACAAATGTGATAGAATTTCGCCGAATTCTTAAATTAACTATAATATAAAATTATCTAATCGGGTCTCTGTTTGCCCTACCCTAGAAGTTTAATACTGCATTTTACTCGTCATTTCATGCGCTTTGAGATGCCGCTTAGCCGGAGACGCTATCTGAAATAGGAGCGATGTAAATTGAACAAATGTGATAGAATTTCGCTGAATTCTTTTATTAACCATAATGTAAAATGATCTAATCGGGTCTCTGTTCGCCCTAGCCTAGAAGTTTAATAGTGCATTTTATTCGCCATTTCATGCGCTTAGTGATGCCGCTTAGCCCAATACGCTATCTGAAATAGGAGCGACGTAAATTGCACAAATGTGATAGAATTTACTTGAAATCTTATATTAAACAAAATATAAAATGATCTAATCGGGTCTCTGATTGCCCTATCATAGAAGTTTAGTAGTGCATTTGACTCGCCCTTCCACGCGCTTTAAGATGCCGTCTAGCCCAGTACGCTATCTGAAATAGGAGCGACGTAAGTTGAACAAATGTGATAGAATTACGCTGAATTCTTATATTAATCGTAATGTAATATGATCTAATCGGGTCACTGATTGCCTTTCCCTAGAAGTTTAATAGTGCATTTTACTAGCCATTTCATGCGCTTTGAGGTGCCGCTTAGCCCAATACGCTATCTGAAATAGGAGCGACGTAAATTGAACAAGTGTGATAGAATTTCGTTGAATTCTTAAATTAACCGTAATATAAAATGATCTAATCGGGTCTCTGTTCGCCCTACCCAAGAAGTTTAATAGTGCATTTCACTCCTCATTTCATGCGCTTTGAGATGCCGCTTAGCCCAATAAGGTATCTGAAATAGGAGCGACGTTAATTGAACAAATGTGATAGAATTTCGCTGAATCCTTATATTAACCAAAATATAAAATAGTCTAATCGGGTCTCTTATTGCCCTATCATAGAAGTTTAACAGTGGATTTTGCTCGCCATTTCATGCGCTTTGAGATGCCTCTTAGCCCAATACGCTATCTGAAATAGGAGCGATGTAAATTGAACAAATGTGATAGAATTTCCCTGAATTCTTATATTAACCTTAATGTAAAATGATCTAATCGGGTTTCCGTTCGCCCTACCCTAGGAGTTTAATAGTGCATTTCACTCGTCATTTCATGCGCTTTGAGATGCCGCTTAGCCCTATAAGCTAGCTGAAATAGGAGCGACGTAAATTGAATGAATGTGATAGAATTTCGCTGAATTCTTATATTAACCCAAATATAAAATGATCTAATCGGGTCTCTGTTCGCCCTAGCCGAGAAGTTTAATAGTGCATTTTATTCGCCATTTCAGGCGCTTTGAGATGCCGCGTAGCCCAATACGCTATCTGAAATAGGAGCGACGTAAATTGAACAAATGTGATAGGATTTCGCTGAATTCTTATATTAACCAAAATATAAAATGATCTAATCGGGTCTCGGATTGTCCTATCATGGAAGTTCAATAGTGCATTTTACTCGCCATTCCAGGCGCTTTAAGATGCCGCCTAGCCCAGTACGCTATCTGAAATTCGAGCGACGTAAATTGAACAAACGTGATAGGATTTCGCTGAATTCTTATATTAACCAAAATATAAAATGATCTAATCGGGTCTCTGATTGCCCTATCATAGAAGGCTAATAGTGCATTTTACTCGCTATTCAACGCGCTTTAAGATGCCGGCTAGCCCAGTAGGCTGTCTGAAATAGGAGTGACGTAAATTGAACAAATGTGATAGAATTTCCCTGAATTCTTATATTAACCTTAATGAAAAATGATCTAATCGGGTCTCTATTTGCCCTAGCCTAGAAGTTTAATAGTGCATTTTATTCGACATTGCATGCGCTTTGAGATACCGCTTAGCCCAATACGCTATCTGAAATAGGAGCGACGTAAATTGAACAACTGTGATAGAATTTCCCTGAAATCTTATATTAAACAAAATATAAAATAATCTAATCGGGTCTCTGATTGCCCTACCATAGGAGTTTAATAGTGCATTTTACTCGCCATTCCACGGGCTTTAAGATGCCGCGTAGCCCAATACGCTATCTGAAATAGGAGCGACGTAAATTTAACAAATGTGATAGAATTTCGCTGAAACCTTATATTAACCTTAATGTAAAATGATCTAATCGGGTCTCTGTTTGCCCTAGCCTAGAAGTTTAATAGTGCATTTTATTCGACATTGCATGCGCTTTGAGATGCCGCTTAGCCCAATACGCTACCTGAAATAGGAGCGACGTAAATTGAACAAATGTGATAGAATTTCCCTGAAATCTTATATTAAACAAAATATAAAATGATCTAATCGGGTCTCTGATTGCCCTACCATAGGAGTTTAATAGTGCATTTTACTAGCCATTCCACGCGCTTTAAGATGCCGCTTAGTCCAGTACGCTATCCGAAATAGGAGCGACGTAAGTTGAACAAATGTGATAGAATTACGCTTAATTCTTATATTAACCTTAATGTAAAATGATCTAATCGGGTCTCTGATTGCCCTATCATAGAAGGCTAATAGTGTATTTTACTGGCCATTCCACGCGCTTTAAGATGCCGCCTCGCCCAGTACGCTATCTGAAATAGGAGCGACGTAAATTGAACAAATGTGATAGAATTTTGCTGAATTCTTAAATTAACCATAATATAAAATGATCTAATCGGGTCTCTGTTTGTCCTACCCTCGAAGTTTAATAGTGCATTTCACTCCTCATTTCATGCGCTTTGAGATGCCACTTAGCCCAATAAGCTATCTGAAATAGGAGCGACGTAAATTGAACAAATGTGATAGAATTTGGCTGAATCCTTATGTTAACCAAAATATAAAATGATCTAATCGGGTCTCTATTTGCCCTACCCTAGAAGTTTAACAGTGCATTTTACTCGCCATTCCGCGCGCTTTAAGATGCCGCCTAGCCCAGTACGCTATCTGAAATAGGAGCGACGTAAATTGAACAAATGTGATAGAATTTTGCTGAATTCTTAAATTAACCATAATATAAAATGATCTAATCGGGTCTCTGTTTGCCCTACCCTAGAAGTTTAATAGTGCATTTTACACGCCATTTCATGCGCTTTGAGATGCCGCTTAGCCCAATACGCTATCTGAAATTGGAGCGACGTAAGTTGAACAAATGTTATAGAATTTCGCTGAAATGTTTTATTAACCATAATGTAAAATGATCTAATCGGGTCTCTGTTCGCCCTAGCCTACAAGTTTAAAGAGCATTTTATTCGCCATTTCATGCACTTTGAGATGCTGCGTAGCCCAATACGCTATCTGAAATAGGAGCGACGTAAATTGAACAAATGTGATAGAATTTTCCTGAATTCTTATATTAACCTTAATGTAAAATGATCTAATCGGGTCTCTGTTTGCCTTATCCTAGAAGTTTAATAGTGCATTTTACTCGCCATTCCATGCGCTTTGAGATGCCGCTTAGCCCAATACGCTATCTGAAATAGGAGCGACGTAAATTGAACAAATGTGATAGAATTGCGCTGAATTCTTATATTAACCGTAATATAAAATGATCTAATCGGGTCTCTGTTTGCCTTATCCTAGAAGTTTTATAGTGCATTTTACTCGCCATTTCATGCGCTTAGAGATGCCGCTTAGCCCAATACGCTATCTGAAATGGGAGAGACGTAAATTGAACAAATGTGATAGAATTTCGCCGAATTCTTAAATTAACTATAATATAAAATTATCTAATCGGGTCTCTGTTTGCCCTACCCTAGAAGCTTAATAGTGCATTTTACTCGTCATTTCATGCGCTTTGGGATGCCGCTTAGCCCAATACGCTATCTGAAATAGGAGCAATGTAAATTGAACAAATGTGATAGAATTTCGCTGAATTCTTTTATTAACCATAATGTAAAATGATCTAATCGTGTCTCTGTTCGCCCTAGCCCAGAAGTTTAATAGTGCATTTTATTCGCCATTTCATGCGCTTTGAGATGCCGCTTAGCACAATACGCTATCTGAAATAGGAGCAACGTAAATTGAACAAATGTGATAGAATTTCCCTGAAATCTTATATTAAACAAAATATAAAATGATCTAATCGGGTCTCTGATTGCCCTATCATAGAAGTTTAGTAGTGCATTTGGCTCGCCATTCCACGCGCTTTAAGATGCCGCCTAGCCCAGTAAGCTATCTGAAATAGGAGCGACGTAAATTGAACAAATGTGATAGAATTTCCCCGAATTCTTATATTAACCTTAATGTAAAATGATCTGATCGGGTCTCTGTTCGCCCTACCCTAGAAGTTTAATCGTGCATTTTACTCGTCATTTCATGCGCTTTGAGATGCCGCTTAGCCCAGAACGCTATCTAAAATAGGAGCGATATAAATTGAACAAATGTGATAGAATTTCGCTGATTTCTTATATTAACCAAAATATAAAATGATCTAATCGGGTCTCTGATTGCCCTATCATAGAAGTTTAGTAGTGCATTTTACTCGCCATTCCACGCGCTTTAAGATGCCGCCTAGCCCAGTACGCTATCTGAAATAGGAGCGGCGTAAGTTGAACAAATGTGATAGAACTACGCTGAATTCTTATATTAACCATAACATAAAATTCGGGTCTCTGGTTGCCTTACCCTAGAAGTTTAATAGTGCATTTTACTCGCCATTTCATGGGCTTTGAGATGCCGCTTAGCCCAATACGCTATCTGAAATAGGAGCGACGTAAATTGAACAAATGTGATAGAATTTCGCCGAATTCTTAAATTAACTATAATATAAAATTATCTAATCGGGTCTCCGTTTGCCCTACCCTAGAAGTTTAATAGTGCATTTTACTCGTCATTTCATGCGCTTTGAGATGCCGCTTAGCCGGAGACGCTATCTGAAATAGGAGCGATGTAAATTGAACAAATGTGATAGAATTTCGCTGAATTCTTTTATTAACCATAATGTAAAATGATCTAATCGGGTCTCTGTTCGCCCTAGCCTAGAAGTTTAATAGTGCATTTTATTCGCCATTTCATGCGCTTAGCGATGCCGCTTAGCCCAATACGCTATCTGAAATAGGAGCGACGTAAATTGCACAAATGTGATAGAATTTACTTGAAATCTTATATTAAACAAAATATAAAATGATCTAATCGGGTCTCTGATTGCCCTATCATAGAAGTTTAGTAGTGCATTTGACTCGCCCTTCCACGCGCTTTAAGATGCCGTCTAGCCCAGTACGCTATCTGAAATAGGAGCGACGTAAGTTGAACAAATGTGATAGAATTACGCTGAATTCTTATATTAATCGTAATGTAATATGATCTAATCGGGTCACTGATTGCCTTTCCCTAGAAGTTTAATAGTGCATTTTACTAGCCATTTCATGCGCTTTGAGATGCCGCCTAGCACAGTACGCTATCTGAAATAGGAGCGACGTAAGTTTAACAAATGTGATAGAATTACGCTGAATTCTTATATTAACCGTAATTAAAATGATCTAATCGGGTCCCTGTTTGCCTTACCCTATAAGTTTAATAGCGCATTTTACTCGCCATTTCATGCGCTTTGAGATGCCGCTTAGCCCAATACGCTATCTGAAATAGGAGCGACGTAAATTGAACAAGTGTGATAGAATTTCGTTGAATTCTTAAATTAACCGTAATATAAAATGATCTAATCGGGTCTCTGTTCGCCCTACCCAAGAAGTTTAATAGTGCATTTCACTCCTCATTTCATGCGCTTTGAGATGCCGCTTAGCCCAATAAGGTATCTGAAATAGGAGCGACGTTAATTGAACAAATGTGATAGAATTTCGCTGAATCCTTATATTAACCAAAATATAAAATAGTCTAATCGGGTCTCTTATTGCCCTATCATAGAAGTTTAACAGTGGATTTTGCTCGCCATTTCATGCGCTTTGAGATGCCTCTTAGCCCAATACGCTATCTGAAATAGGAGCGATGTAAATTGAACAAATGTGATAGAATTTCCCTGAATTCTTATATTAACCTTAATGTAAAATGATCTAATCGGGTCTCTGTTCGCCCTACCCTAGGAGTTTAATAGTGCATTTCACTCGTCATTTCATGCGCTTTGAGATGCCGCTTAGCCATATAAGCTATCTGAAATAGGAGCGACGTAAATTGAATAAATGTGATAGAATTTCGCTGAATTCTTATATTAACCAAAATATAAAATGATCTAATCCGGTCTCTTATTGCCCTATCCTAGAAGCTTAATAGTGCATTTTAAACGCCTTCCCACGCGCTTTGAGATGCCGCCTAGCCCAGTACGCTATCTGAAATAGGAACGACGTAAATTGAACAAATGTGATAGAATTTTGCTGAAAGATTAAATTAACCATAATATAAAATGATCTAATCGGGTCTCTGATTGCCCTATCATAGATGTTTAATAGTGCATTTTACTCGCCATTCCGCGCGCTTTAAGATGCCGCCTAGCCCAGTATGCTATCTGAAATAGGAGCGACGTAAATTGAACAAATGTGATAGAATTTTGCTGAATTCTTAAATTAACCATAATATAAAATGATCTATTCGGGTCTCTGTTTGCCCTACCCTAGAAGTTTAATAGTGAATTCTACTCGCCACTGCTTGCGTTTTGAGATGCCGCTTAGCCCAATACGCTATCTGAAATATGAGCGACGTAACTTGAACAAATGTGATAGAATTTCGCTGAATTCTCATATTAACATTAATGTAAAATGATCTAATCGGGTCTCTGTTTGCCACACCCTAGAAGTTTAATCGTGGATTTTGCTCGCCATTTCATGCGCTTTGAGATGCCGCTTAGCCCAATACGCTATCTGAAATAGGAGCGATGTAAATTGAACAAATGTGATAGAATTTCCCTGAATTCTTATATTAACCTTAATGTAAAATGATCTAATCGGGTTTCCGTTCGCCCTACCCTAGGAGTTTAATAGTGCATTTCACTCGTCATTTCATGCGCTTTGAGATGCCGCTTAGCCCTATAAGCTAGCTGAAATAGGAGCGACGTAAATTGAATAAATGTGATAGAATTTCGCTGAATTCTTATATTAACCCAAATATAAAATGATCTAATCGGGTCTCTGTTCGCCCTAGCCGAGAAGTTTAATAGTGCATTTTATTCGCCATTTCAGGCGCTTTGAGATGCCGCGTAGCCCAATACGCTATCTGAAATAGGAGCGACGTAAATTGAACAAATGTGATAGGATTTCGCTGAATTCTTATATTAACCAAAATATAAAATGATCTAATCGGGTCTCGGATTGTCCTATCATGGAAGTTCAATAGTGCATTTTACTCGCCATTCCAGGCGCTTTAAGGTGCCGCCTAGCCCAGTACGCTATCTGAAATTCGAGCGACGTAAATTGAACAAACGTGACAGGATTTCGCTGAATTCTTATATTAACCAAAATATAAAATGATCTAATCGGGTCTCTGATTGCCCTATCATAGAAGGCTAATAGTGCATTTTACTCGCTATTCCACGCGCTTTAAGATGCAGGCTAGCCCAGTAGGCTGTCTGAAATAGGAGTGACGTAAATTGAACAAATGTGATAGAATTTCCCTGAATTCTTATGTTAACCTTAATGAAAAATGATCTAATCGGGTCTCTATTTGCCCTAGCCTAGAAGTTTAATAGTGCATTTTATTCGACATTGCATGCGCTTTGAGATACCGCTTAGCACAATACGCTATCTGAAATAGGAGCGACGTAAATTGAACAACTGTGATAGAATTTCCCTGAAATCTTATATTAAACAAAATATAAAATGATCTAATCGGGTCTCTGATTGCCCTACCATAGAAGTTTAATAGTGCATTTTACTCGCCATTCCACGCGCTTTAAGATGCCGCGTAGCCCAATACGCTATCTGAAATAGGAGCGACGTAAATTTAACAAATGTGATAGAATTTCGCTGAATTCTAATATTAACCTTAATGTAAAATGATCTAATCGGGTCTCTGTTTGCCCTAGCCTAGAAGTTTAATAGTGCATTTTATTCGACATTGCATGCGCTTTGAGATGCCGCTTAGCCCAATACGCTACCTGAAATAGGAGCGACGTAAATTGAACAAATGTGATAGAATTTCCCTGAAATCTTATATTAAACAAAATATAAAATGATCTAATCGGGTCTCTGATTGCCCTACCATAGGAGTTTAATAGTGCATTTTACTAGCCATTCCACGCGCTTTAAGATGCCGCTTAGTCCAGTACGCTATCCGAAATAGGAGCGACGTAAGTTGAACAAATGTGATAGAATTACGCTTAATTCTTATATTAACCTTAATGTAAAATGATCTAATCGGGTCTCTGATTGCCCTATCATAGAAGGCTAATAGTGTATTTTACTGGCCATTCCACGCGCTTTAAGATGCCGCCTCGCCCAGTACGCTATCTGAAATAGGAGCGACGTAAATTGAACAAATGTGATAGATTTTTGCTGAATTCTTAAATTAACCATAATATAAAATGATCTAATCGGGTCTCTGTTCGCCCTAGCCGAGAAGTTTAATAGTGCATTTTATTCGCCATTTCAGGCGCTTTGAGATGCCGCGTAGCCCAATACGCTATCTGAAATAGGAGCGACGTAAATTGAACAAATGTGATAGGATTTCGCTGAATTCTTATATTAACCAAAATATAAAATGATCTAATCGGGTCTCTTATTGCCCTATCATAGAAGTTTCATAGTGCATTTTACTCGCCATTCCACGCGCTTTAAGATGCCGCCTAGCCCAGTACGCTATCTGAAATAGGAACGACGTAAATTGAACAAATGTGATAGAATTTTGCTGAATTCTTAAATTAACGGTAATATAAAATGATCTAATCGGGTCTCTGTTTGACCTACCCTAGAAGTTTAATAGTGCATTTTACTCGCCATTTCATGCGCATTGAGATGCCGCTTAGCCCAATACGCTATCTGAAATAGGAGCGACATAAATTGAACAAATGTGATAGAGTTTCGCTGAATTCTTATATTAACCAAAATATAAAATGATCTAATCGGGTCTCTGATTGCCCTATCATAGAAGGCTAATAGTGCATTTTACTCGCTATTCCACGCGCTTTAAGATGCCGGCTAGCCCAGTAGGCTATCTTAAATAGGAGTGACGTAAATTGAACAAATGTGATAGAATTACGCTTAATTCTTATATTAACCGTAATATAAAATGATCTAATCGGGTCTCTCTTTCCCTTACCCTAGAAGTTTAATAGTGCACTTCACTCGTCATTTCATGCGCTTTGAGATTCCGCTTAGCCCAATACGCTATCTGAAATAGGAGCGACGTAAATTGAACAAATGTGATAGAATTTCCCTGAATTCTTATATTAACCAAATTATAAAATAATCTAATCGGGTCTCTGATTGCCCTATCATAGAAGTTTAATAGTGCATTTTACTCGCCGTTCCACGCGCTTTAAGATGCCGCCCAGCCCAGTACGCTATCTGAAATAGGAACGACGTAAATTTAAGAAATGTGATAGAATTTTGCTGAATTCTTAAATTAACCATAATATAAAATGATCTAATCGGGTCTCTGTTTGCCCTACCCTAGAAGTTTAACAGTGCATTTTACTCGCCATTTCATGCGCTTTGAGATGTCGCTTAGCCCAATACGCTATCTCAAACAGGAGCGACGTAAATGAAACAAATGTGATAGATTTTCCCTGAATTCTTATATTAACCTTAATGTAAAATGATCTAATCGGGTCTCTGTTCGCCCTACCATAGAAGTCTAATAGTGCATTTCACTCATCATTTCATGCGCTTTGAGATGCCGCTTAGCCCATTACGCTATCTGAAATAGGAGCGACGTAAATTGAACAAATGTGATACAATTTCGCTGAATTCTTATATTAACCAAAATATAAAATGATCTAATCAGGTCTCTGATTGCCCTATCATAGAAGTTTAATAGTGCATTTTACTCGCCATTCCACGCGCTTTAAGATGCCGCCTAGCCCAGTACGCCATCTGAAATAGGAGCGATGTAAATTGAACAAATGTGATATAATTTCGCTGAAATCTTTTATTAACCGTAATGTAAAATGATTTAATCAGCTCTCTGTTCGCCCTAGCCTCGAAGTTTAATAGTGCATTTTATTCGACATTTCATGCGCTTTGAGATTCCGCTTAGCGCAATACGCTATCTGAAATAGGAGCGACGTAAATTGAACAAATGTGATAGAATTTCGCTGAATTCTTATATTAACCAAAATATAAAATGATCTAATCGGGTCTCTGTTTGCCCTACCCTAGAAGTTTATTAGTGCATTTTACTCCCCATTTCATGCGCTTCGAGATGCCGCTTAGCCCAATACGCTATCTGAAATAGGAGCGACGTAAATTGAACAAGTGTGATAGAATTTCGCCGAATTCTTATATTACCCAAAATATAAAATGATCTAATCGGGTCTCTGTTCGCCTTACCCTAGAAGTTTAATAGTGCATTTGACTCGCCATTCCACGCGCTTTAAGATGCCGCTTAGCCCAATACGCTATCTGAAATAGGAGCGACGTAAATTGAACAAAAGTGATAGAATTTTGCTGAATTCTTAAATTAACCATAATATAAAATGATCTAATCGGGTCTCTGTTTGCCCTACCCTAGAAGTTTAATAGTGCATTTTACTCGCCATTTCATGCGCTTTGAGATGCCGCTTAGCCCAATACGCTATCTGAAATGGGAGCGACGTAAGCTGAACAAATGTGATAGAATTTCGCTGAATTCTTTTATTAACCATAATGTAAAATGATCTAATCGGGTCTCTGTTCGCCCTAGCCGAGAAGTTTAATAGTGCATTTTATTCGCCATTTCAGGCGCTTTGAGATGCCGCGTAGCCCAATACGCTATCTGAAATAGGAGCGACGTAAATTGAACAAATGTGATAGGATTTCGCTGAATTCTTATATTAACCAAAATATAAAATGATCTAATCGGGTCTCGGATTGTCCTATCATGGAAGTTCAATAGTGCATTTTACTCGCCATTCCAGGCGCTTTAAGGTGCCGCCTAGCCCAGTACGCTATCTGAAATTCGAGCGACGTAAATTGAACAAACGTGACAGGATTTCGCTGAATTCTTATATTAACCAAAATATAAAATGATCTAATCGGGTCTCTGATTGCCCTATCATAGAAGGCTAATAGTGCATTTTACTCGCTATTCCACGCGCTTTAAGATGCAGGCTAGCCCAGTAGGCTGTCTGAAATAGGAGTGACGTAAATTGAACAAATGTGATAGAATTTCCCTGAATTCTTATGTTAACCTTAATGAAAAATGATCTAATCGGGTCTCTATTTGCCCTAGCCTAGAAGTTTAATAGTGCATTTTATTCGACATTGCATGCGCTTTGAGATACCGCTTAGCACAATACGCTATCTGAAATAGGAGCGACGTAAATTGAACAACTGTGATAGAATTTCCCTGAAATCTTATATTAAACAAAATATAAAATGATCTAATCGGGTCTCTGATTGCCCTACCATAGGAGTTTAATAGTGCATTTTACTCGCCATTCCACGCGCTTTAAGATGCCGCGTAGCCCAATACGCTATCTGAAATAGGAGCGACGTAAATTTAACAAATGTGATAGAATTTCGCTGAATTCTAATATTAACCTTAATGTAAAATGATCTAATCGGGTCTCTGTTTGCCCTAGCCTAGAAGTTTAATAGTGCATTTTATTCGACATTGCATGCGCTTTGAGATGCCGCTTAGCCCAATACGCTACCTGAAATAGGAGCGACGTAAATTGAACAAATGTGATAGAATTTCCCTGAAATCTTATATTAAACAAAATATAAAATGATCTAATCGGGTCTCTGATTGCCCTACCATAGGAGTTTAATAGTGCATTTTACTAGCCATTCCACGCGCTTTAAGATGCCGCTTAGTCCAGTACGCTATCCGAAATAGGAGCGACGTAAGTTGAACAAATGTGATAGAATTACGCTTAATTCTTATATTAACCTTAATGTAAAATGATCTAATCGGGTCTCTGATTGCCCTATCATAGAAGGCTAATAGTGTATTTTACTGGCCATTCCACGCGCTTTAAGATGCCGCCTCGCCCAGTACGCTATCTGAAATAGGAGCGACGTAAATTGAACAAATGTGATAGATTTTTGCTGAATTCTTAAATTAACCATAATATAAAATGATCTAATCGGGTCTCTGTTTGACCTACCCTAGAAGTTTAATAGTGCATTTTACTCGCCATTTCATGCGCATTGAGATGCCGCTTAGCCCAATACGCTATCTGAAATAGGAGCGACATAAATTGAACAAATGTGATAGAGTTTCGCTGAATTCTTATATTAACCAAAATATAAAATGATCTAATCGGGTCTCTGATTGCCCTATCATAGAAGGCTAATAGTGCATTTTACTCGCTATTCCACGCGCTTTAAGATGCCGGCTAGCCCAGTAGGCTATCTTAAATAGGAGTGACGTAAATTGAACAAATGTGATAGAATTACGCTTAATTCTTATATTAACCGTAATATAAAATGATCTAATCGGGTCTCTCTTTCCCTTACCCTAGAAGTTTAATAGTGCACTTCACTCGTCATTTCATGCGCTTTGAGATTCCGCTTAGCCCAATACGCTATCTGAAATAGGAGCGACGTAAATTGAACAAATGTGATAGAATTTCCCTGAATTCTTATATTAACCAAATTATAAAATAATCTAATCGGATCTCTGATTGCCCTATCATAGAAGTTTAATAGTGCATTTTACTCGCCGTTCCACGCGCTTTAAGATGCCGCCCAGCCCAGTACGCTATCTGAAATAGGAACGACGTAAATTTAAGAAATGTGATAGAATTTTGCTGAATTCTTAAATTAACCATAATATAAAATGATCTAATCGGGTCTCTGTTTGCCCTACCCTAGAAGTTTAACAGTGCATTTTACTCGCCATTTCATGCGCTTTGAGATGTCGCTTAGCCCAATACGCTATCTCAAACAGGAGCGACGTAAATGAAACAAATGTGATAGATTTTCCCTGAATTCTTATATTAACCTTAATGTAAAATGATCTAATCGGGTCTCTGTTCGCCCTACCATAGAAGTCTAATAGTGCATTTCACTCATCATTTCATGCGCTTTGAGATGCCGCTTAGCCCATTACGCTATCTGAAATAGGAGCGACGTAAATTGAACAAATGTGATACAATTTCGCTGAATTCTTATATTAACCAAAATATAAAATGATCTAATCAGGTCTCTGATTGCCCTATCATAGAAGTTTAATAGTGCATTTTACTCGCCATTCCACGCGCTTTAAGATGCCGCCTAGCCCAGTACGCCATCTGAAATAGGAGCGATGTAAATTGAACAAATGTGATATAATTTCGCTGAAATCTTTTATTAACCGTAATGTAAAATGATTTAATCAGCTCTCTGTTCGCCCTAGCCTCGAAGTTTAATAGTGCATTTTATTCGACATTTCATGCGCTTTGAGATTCCGCTTAGCGCAATACGCTATCTGAAATAGGAGCGACGTAAATTGAACAAATGTGATAGAATTTCGCTGAATTCTTATATTAACCAAAATATAAAATGATCTAATCGGGTCTCTGTTTGCCCTACCCTAGAAGTTTATTAGTGCATTTTACTCCCCATTTCATGCGCTTCGAGATGCCGCTTAGCCCAATACGCTATCTGAAATAGGAGCGACGTAAATTGAACAAGTGTGATAGAATTTCGCCGAATTCTTATATTACCCAAAATATAAAATGATCTAATCGGGTCTCTGTTCGCCTTACCCTAGAAGTTTAATAGTGCATTTGACTCGCCATTCCACGCGCTTTAAGATGCCGCTTAGCCCAATACGCTATCTGAAATAGGAGCGACGTAAATTGAACAAAAGTGATAGAATTTTGCTGAATTCTTAAATTAACCATAATATAAAATGATCTAATCGGGTCTCTGTTTGCCCTACCCTAGAAGTTTAATAGTGCATTTTACTCGCCATTTCATGCGCTTTGAGATGCCGCTTAGCCCAATACGCTATCTGAAATGGGAGCGACGTAAGCTGAACAAATGTGATAGAATTTCGCTGAATTCTTTTATTAACCATAATGTAAAATGATCTAATCGGGTCTCTGTTCGCCCTAGCCTAGAAGTTTAATAGTGCATTTTATTCGCCATTTCATGCGCTTTGAGATGCCGCTTAGCCGAATACGCTTTCTGAAATAGTAGCGACGTAAATTGAACAAATGTGATAGAATTTCGCAGAATTCTTATATTAACCAAAATATAAAATGATCTAATCGGGTCTCTGATTACCGTATCATAGAAGTTTAATAGTGCATTTTACTCGCCATTCCACGCGCTTTAAGATGCCGCCTAGCCCAGTACGCTATCTGAAATAGTAGCGACGTAAATTGAACAAATGTGATAGAATTACGCTGAATTCTTATATTAACCGTAATATAACATGTTCTAATCGGGTCTCTGTTTGCCTTACCTTAGAAGTTTAATAGTGCATTTTACTCGCCGTTTCATGCGCTTTGAGGTGCCGCTTAGCCCAATACGCTATCTGAAATAGGAGCGACGTAAATTGAACAAATGTGATAGAATTTCCCTGAATTCTTATATTAACCTTAATGTAAAATGATCTAATCGGGTCTCTGGTCGCCCTACCCTAGAAGTTTAACAGGGCATTCCACTCGTCATTTCATGCGCTTTGAGATGCCGCTTAGCCCAATACGCTATCTGAAATAGGAGCGACGTAAATTGAACAAATGTGATAGAATTTCGCTGAATTCTTATAATAACCAAAATATAAAATGATCTAATCGGGTCTCTGATTGCCCTATCATAGAAGTTTAGTGGAGCATTTCACTCGCCCTTCCACGCGCTTTAAGATGCCGCCTAGCACAGTACGCTATCTGAAATAGGAGCGACGTAAGTTGAACGAATGTGATAGAATTACGCTGAATTCTTAAATTAACCATAATATAAACAGATCTAATCGGGTCTCTGTTCGCCCTACCATAGAAGTCTAATAGTGCATTTCACTCGACATTTCATGCGCTTTGAGCTGCCGCTTAGACCAATACGCTATCTGAAACAGGAGCGACGTAAGTTGAACAAATGTGATAGAATTTCGCTGAATTCTTTTATGAACCATAATGTAAAATGATCTAATCGGGTCTCTGTTCGCCCTACCCTAGAAGTTTAATAGTGCATTTTACTCTCCATTCCTTGCGCTTTGAGATGCCGCTTAGCCCAGCACGCTATCTGAAATATCACCGACGTAAATTGAACAAATGTGATTGAATTTAGCTGAATTCTTATATTAACCTTAATGTAAAATGATCTAATCGGGTCTCTGTTCGCCCTACCCTAGAAGTTTAATAGTGCATTTCACTCGTCATTTCATGCGCTTTGAGATGCCGCTTAGCCCAATAAGCTATCTGAAATAGGAGCGACGTAAATTGACCAATGTGATAGAATTTCGCTGAATTCTTGTATTAAGCAAAATATAAAATGATCTAATCGGGTCTCTGACTGCCGTATCATAGAAGTTTAATAGTGCATTTCACTCGCCATTCCACGCGCTTTAAGATGCCGCCTAGCCCAGTACGCTATCTGAAATACGAACGACGTAAATTGAACAAATGTGATTGAATTTCGCTGAATTCTTATATTACCCAAAATATAAAATGATCTAACCGGGTCTCTGGTCGCCTTACCCTAGAAGTTAAATAGTGCATTTTACTCGCCATTCCACGCGCTTTAAGATGCCGCTTAGCCCAATACGCTATCTGAAATAGGAACGACGTAAATCGAACAAATGTGATAGAATTTTGCTGAATTCTTAAATTAACCATAGTATAAAATGATCTAATCGGGTCTCTGATTGCCCTACCATAGAAGTTTAATAGTGCATTTCACTCGCCATTCCGCGCGCTTAAACATGCCGCCTAGCCCATTACGGTATCTGAAATAGGAACGACGTAAATTGAACAAATGTGATAGAATTTTGCTGAATTCTTAAATTGACCATAATATAAAATGATCTAATCAGGTTTCTGTTTGCCCTACCCTAGAAGTTTAACAGTGCATTTTACTCGCCATTTCATGCGCTTTGAGATGCCGCTTAGCCCAATACGCTATCTGAAATAGGAGCGACGTAAATTGAACAAATGTGATAGAATTTCGGTGAATTATTAAATTAACCATAATATAAAATGATCTAATCGGGTCTCTGTTTGCCTTACCCTAGAAGTGTAATAGTGCATTTTACTCGCCATTTCTTGCGCTTTGAGATGCCGCTTAGCCCTATACGCTATCTGAAATAGGAGCGACGTAAATTGAACAAATGTGATAGAATTTCGCTGAATTCTTAAATTAACCATAATATAAACAGATCTAATCGGGTCTCTGTTCGCCCTACCATAGAAGTCTAATAGTGCATTTCACTCGACATTTCATGCGCTTTGAGCTGCCGCTTAGACCAATACGCTATCTGAAATAGGAGCGACGTAAATTGAACAAGTGTGATAGAATTTCGCCGAATTCTTATATTACCCAAAATATAAAATGATCTAATCGGGTCTCTGTTCGCCTTACCCTAGAAGTTTAATAGTGCATTTGACTCGCCATTCCACGCG